>CABFOV010002412.1:12256-26480 GCA_902141375.1 Timema poppense
GCGCCGCCCTTTTTAGCCTACCTTCCCTTTGTTGCGCCACTGGCACCATAACTTGGAATAACTTTTTTTTTACCGAGTTATTAATGTGGGATGGAATAACACGTGTGTCAAGGCCTGTATTTTTCCTGTTTATATGGATTTTCTTTTGACACAATAAATTAAATATTACTTTAATAAGGGCATTTAGTTTAAAACAAATGTTATAAAAACTACAAAATCACTGGCTTTAATTCACGTTGCCTTCCATCCTACCTTAGAGGTAGTTGGTTTGTTACAGTTTGTGTAAACATGTATAATATACTAGTAAATAAAATATTATGGCATTCACAATTCACTGCTATAAATAATTACGCGTATTAGGTTATATATTATTTATAGTTTCATCGGTACCTTAGATAATCATTTTAATCTTATATTTCATAATCTTTAAATTAATTTTGATCAAAAAGGCATTAAAGGCCTAGTTTTTAACCCTAATATTATTTATTTGCCTATTTTCGATTTAAACCATTTATTAGGTAGATTAAGTTTGAACCAGGAAGATCATAGGGGTGTTTGTAAGGAGCTGCTTCAAGCATCCATCTTGAGTAAGTTGTGAACTGGTGTCGTGACCTAAACTATTGACCTCCCGGGTCATAGTCAGGCGCGCTAACAGCTAGTTCACTGACGATGTCCTTCCCGCGTATTGTATCGCGTGACTCGTGGCCCCAGGCTCGTAAAACGTTCGAAAAACTTAATTGCCAGCCTACCATTCTAAGGTTCAACAACTCTTCTTGGCTCTGTAAGCACCTCCTGAGGTAGGGCAACGACCATAATAATAAGCCTTTCCCCTCGTTCGCGCAAGTGGGGGAAATCTTCCCTAGAGTAAGGCCGGACACATTTTGGAGGGAGTGCAGCTATTTAGACACCCGCACATGTGCTCAAACTGTCCTAAGTGCTTCCACACTTGCAATAGACTGGTTCGCCTATGAAGGGCAGATCGAGGTTTGAATCTAGGTCGGGCAGGGCTGCCCTAAAGAGGTGTGTAAACGGTGCGACCGCACAGGGCCCCCGCGCTTTCTTAGTTGAAACGGGTGAGAAAATAAGTTTGAGTGAGAATTTGTACCCGTGCGCTCATATAGGCTCCCTGTATAGGTGATCTAGCACATATTGTCAGAGTGTAAAAACAAATAAAAACATAATCATTGGATTTTATTTATTGAACGAGTGAAGCGAGCTCTCTGTTTTAACTCCACCAATTTGCATTTGTCTGTCTGTCTGTCTTTGGTAGAAATGTCTCACTATAACGTCTGACTACATTAAACCAATTTAATTCAAACTTGGCACAGTTATTATAATTATTATTATTAGCACCGCGTCTTACTACCCGTTCGGGTTATACGCACTTACGCTAATGTGTATTGGTAGGGTGATTGTGAGATGAAATGAAGGACCTACAGTTTAACGTGGAATCCGAACCACGGTGGAGGCCTGGCATTCCTCACAGTTATTCTTTGTACCTTTATACAGATCAAGTGTGTTGACAAATAAAATCAAACGAAGGGTTGGGGAGAAATCAACCCTTATAGGCTTATGTATAAAAACACGGCTTAAATAATTAGTTTTACATGTATTTGCTTTTTACGGCATTTCCTGATACATCATAGGGCTGAAAATTAGTATATAGGTGAAAGCTACAGTAATAACGTTTAACAAAAATTAAGTCTTTCAATTTATTTATTTTTTGAGAGTGGGGGTGAGGCACATAACTGTGGACCCCGCAAACGAAGTTTTCCCAGGGCCCTATTTCTGCTAAACGGTGGGCCGGGCTCACACTGGAGTGATTTTCTTCATCCTCGTTTCTCAAAATGTGTTCCTCGCAGCCGTCCTGGGGCTTCCCGAAATTCCTTCAGGGTATCTTAGAGATTTTAGAATCTTTGTGGAGCTGTATTTTTCAAATACGCTTTAATTAAAAAAAAGAATATTGCAACATATTCAATGCAGAATAAGAAATGCGATTCCAGATGTCATCTCTTAAGCCGGCCATTAAAGAGATTTGCAAAAATGTTAAACAATTCCACTCCTCTCACACAAAAAAAATATTTTGGAAAAATAAAATAACAAAATTAATAATGGTTTTATTTATTTATTAATTTATGATTAATTAATAATTATTTATGATTAAAATTAAGTTAATTAATAAATATACTATATTTACAAAATGTCTCATAGTTTAAAATTCTAATGCGGTAAACATCGATAAATATCAATAATCTACCTAAACAAAATCTTTTTGGGGCTCCACAGTTAAAGGGTTCCCGGAGGCTAAAAGATTGAAAACCGCTGCTCTAAAGCAACCTTCCTGTTCCTGACCTCTTACTATCAGGCCGATAATAGCCGTTGTACTTGAAGAAATGGCTTTTTTTAAGTGCACTAGACCTATATTGTGTTACTGACGTGTTCCTAAAAGGGGTGTCAAAGGTTGAGCTATGTGTGGTCATGTGCAAAAGTATTTTTTTAGTTTACATTCTTCAACGTAATGTTTATTTAACGAGCTAATCTAAGGTTTTGGGATTATAAGGGTAGCTAGAGGAACTCCGCCATCATTAGCGATGAACGCGGATGAAGAAACCATTGCGATAAATCGCATGTTGAAAATTACCCTCATGGCATCCAACCAAGATTCGAACCCTTGACCTCGCCATCGCCGGGAAACAATTTGTAGGAGTTTGTTTTGTTTTTCATTAATTTACTTTTAAACGTTCTAGTTCAAGTACTGTCAGGGACTTAAAAAGCAACTGATTCTGGAGAAGTATATTTTTTTATCACCGCGTACGTGTTCAGGTTATACGCATATTTACTAACTACGCTAATGTGTTAGGGATGAGGAAGGTTGAATTTAGAAGAAGTATACTCCCATTCGTGTGGAGAGAGAGGGTGTTAAAAACATTTGAGAAAAAAAAACCTCAATACACCCTACAGGGATTTGAACCCCGATCCTCTTGTCATCGGCGTTCTAATCTATTGCGAGAATGACGTTGTATACCATGTTATCACCGAAGCAGTTTAGAAAAGAAGCAAATCATAAGAAAACTCACAAACATTCGTCCGGGGTGGGGAATAGTAAACAGTTTTGCTTGAATTAGTGATTCATAATCAAACAGTTCACTTCACATCTAACTCTGCCGGCCGTACTTTCTAATGTCAGGACTAGCGGATATGGTGAGGAGGGTTTATGTAAGGAAACTACACTAACACTCACTATGGGAAAACCTATCACATTTTGAGTCAAATACATTCCCAGTTCATAAGGAAGGGCAATGAATGATAACTAAGCTATTAATTTAAACATACGGTACTTTCATAAAATCGAATTTAAATCAAAAGAAAACGAAAACAAATTATTTTGACTTTTAAAAGTTGATATAATCACACGATTTTATCATCTAAAGTATCTAATCTAATTGTAATTACATCTGTAGGTGTTCTTAATTCTTAAGCTTTTTGATTATTTAGAGATAGCTATTCAAGTCACGAACCAGTTTTTCTAAACGCTCTCTTAACTTTTCATGTCTTCTAGCTCATTACGTTGATAATCGAAACAAAATAATTGAAACTAGAATAAAGAGGATGGTCATGTTCATTACCAAGTGTTGGAATTATACAATTTATTTTTTCAGGTGGGACCTTCTTATTGTTCCCACTCACGTTTGCTCACTACTATATACAAAAACACCGTTTGCTAAGGATTAGTTTTATTTAATTCAGAATTCGATACAATGTGTCCAGTAGTTTGTAAAATCAGCAAAATTCGAAGGATTTAATTAAATCCCCTAAGATCTTACAATATTAAATAATAAAGCAAATTAACATTTTAAAAACCACACGAAGCCTGCATATATTTAAAAAACGGGATCATTTTATTTTCTAATAATAAAGTTTTTTTTAATGAACTTTTTGTAAGCTGGATTTTTCTGGTTGGATACAGACTATATTTTATTCCTGAAATTTTTCGAACTTGTTTTGTTGAACGCCTTGTTTAAAGCCGTGTGATAAATCTGAACACCGGCATCAAATTCATCGTCTAAATAACTGGATAACTGGAGCTGGAGCTGTACATTATCTTAGGCTCCACATGATATCGGATCCAGTACCTTCAACTAACTAACCTGTTTCCCTGATCATTGCCTCAACACATCGAACCTAATTTATGAGGTATTCGTGTACACTGTACATTATACTATAATATAAGCTCCATTGAAAGCGTATAAATCGTAATTTCCACGGTACAGAAAGGCAGACACTATTTAAGTTAGTAACTGACTTATACAAATTAGTTTTTTTTTGTTGCTTGTCTTTAAACTGGGAAAGGTCCTTTTAATCCTAGAATCCTTCGTATCCTTCAGAATATTCTAAATTCAATTAGTTTTACTTACAATTTTAAATCATATGTGTGTATAGAGCTTTTACACAGCTTACTTGTGGGTTAGTCCAATATAGTAATTATAAATACTAAAAATAACAATTTTAGGTTAATTTAAGTTGGACAAGTTGTACTAGATTGACGTGAAAGAAATATAATATATATGCACAGTATTTAAATGATATTTGTAAAAGATTTGGTAATAATAATTACAAGTTATGATACATTTTGTATATGAATATGTTGTAATTGTGACAAACATCTAAAAATTAAGCACATTTTAAAATATACATTTGAGTCAATTACACTTAAAACTAAGTTGAAAGAATCAAAGGATGATGTAACTATGCATATATTGAAAATTTAATGTATTACTCTTGAAACATGACAGAAAAATTATTAAATTTGAAAAGTAAAAATTTAATTTATTTTTTCGCTGTAGTTCCCTGTTCTTTGATTTCTGGCTGCAAGAGCTGCACAGTTATTTTGACTTTGACAAGTTGCAATGCACCAGCGGCATCATCCTCTGGTCAGAAATTAAAACCATGTACTTGAGTATCCAACGTCGTGTTATTAATGGGAACTGTACCTAATGTACCTAATTTTTAAATGATGGCCAAAATTTCAACATATTCATAATTAAAATGTATCATAACTTGTAATTATTATTACCAAATATTTATAAATATAATTTAAATATTGTGAATATATATCTAATTTATATTACATATTTATGTTTCTTTCACTTCAGTCTATTACAACTTGACAAACTTAAACTAAACTAAAATTGAATTGTATTATTCTTAATATGCTTATACGTTCTTTACTAAGCATTTCAAATGTTTTTGAAAAATAATAATTATAAGACAAACTTAGCAACCAGACTTTGGCGATTAATTTTACCACTGAACAGAATATAATAATTGAATAATGAATGCATTCTAACAACACCAAAATGATAACGTTTATATAATATTTATATTTTCTTTGGCAACTTAAGAATTAATGTTGTAAAATAAACCTCTTTGGGTTTTAATGATCTGAAAGATTAAGGATTGTAATTCGTACAATAATGCTTCATCTCTTACCTATAATTTAGCCATATTAATAGTGTGGAGTTCAAACCCTAGCTCAGTCGGTAGAATGTCTGTTTACTGAACTAAGGCTCCCGAGTTTGATTCCTGGCTTGGCCGAAAAATGTATCATTAGTGAAATGTAGGTTTACCCTTTTGCAATTAGTTATGAACTGATGGACGGGGACTGTATGTTGCGTCTGGTCTAGATTTTAGTTGATTTATAAGTCGTGTGCTGATATAATTAGTCGGCTCAGAAAGTGTGCGTTACACACAAACAAACAAAAATGTGTGGAATAACATGCATATGACAGAAAGTTGATTATACATGTTAAGTTCCGGTAGGCAGGACTTGCAGCGTGTTTGATGGAGTTTAGAACCGTGTTCAGGGTATTAACTGGCAAACTCGATGGGAAGAGACCATTGGGAAGACCTAGACACAGATGGTAGGATAACATTATAGAATTGACCTGAAAGAGATAGGGTGTAATGAGGTGGACTGGATACAACTAGCTCAAGTTAGGGATAATTGCGGCAATAAACTTTCTACTTCCTAACGACATAGAGTAACATAAGTTAATTTAGTTTCCATACTATAGATATATTTAGACATAACTTAATGGACATAATATAAATGCATACGCCTACAGCGTTGTAGAGTCATTGATTTTCTGCCACAAGGGTAAATAAATCCGATTTTGTCCGGTGACTTTGATCGTTCTATCCGAAACGCGTTCTGGTCATCGATCAAATGGCGTAACGTGAAATCGGTTTATAGATTTTGTGGCCCGAGGACCGTTAGTGGGTGTAGGTAGATTGAAAGCTGGTCCACGTCAGGTCAGCCTAGATTGATTGGACCACGTTAATGTTTGTAAATGTTAGGTTGGCTGTGTGTTTTACTGTTCCGCTTTATAACATTTATTATTGCTATGGGTAGATAATTTAACTCTAAAGAAATTGTTCTCCGCCTTTTTAGTGCGACCACCCCGTTGGTTCCATATAATCCTCTCTTGTGTCCCCTACCATAATATATTCAAAAAACTTTAAACACTGTGGGAGTTTACGGTACCCACTTATTAAGATAATAACACAATAACATTTTAATTGTACAGGGGAAAAAGGGGGAAGTCACATCACACGTACTTTCCAGGACAACAACTTTTATACTCAAACCCAGCTTTTCAAAGTTTAATAGTAATTTTAGCAAGTCTCTTAGATACCACATTGGCACGTTTAGTAACTATTTCATTGTTCACTAGATTATAACTGCTATGGATAGCCTTGATGAAAGGATTCCATTTTCCCACTGTTAGCTTTAAAGTTATTTAACCACCCCCTAAAGCGCCCTTCTTCCATCCCCTTGACTCTTAGTGCTCCCCTAGTTAATCTCTCCGCCCCTCTAGTTGGCGGTACAGTCCTCTTTGAGAACCACTGCTCTTGCATGACCCGCATCAGTGACCAAATTGTCTAAGGCGTAACTGTCATAATCGACTAGACTGCCGATGGTGGAAAATTGGGGTTTAAATCCAGGTCGGGTGTATTGATTTATTTTATAAATGGTTTTCCCATCATATATACAAATGTTGGTACATTCCTTCTAAATGTATCCTTCCTCATTCCTAACAAATAAGCGTAATTTGTACATTTGCATATCCGAACGCGCTAAAAAAAATACTATATTAATTCTCTTTCACTAAGATACATTGGCATTACCCTCTCTGCTCACCTTGAACGCAATCTTTGTTGACGTTATCTTTAGCGTTGAACATGATTAAACACTTAAGGCGTCAACCGCGAACACCCTTTTCCTTCCCACAGTAATGCAGCATCAAGTTTTTGTCAATATGATCATAAATATGAACTTTATATTGCCACGCGGGTAGTCTAGCTCAGGGGTGGGCATAAGCCGTGCGTTCTGCGGCGGACTAGCACATATCGGATCAAGGAGTACTATACTGAAGCGAAAATGAGAGAGAAAAAGGGTGTTTTAGAGTGAATGTACTCACATTTACACGGAGTGAGAGTGGAAAACTATTTGGGGGTTGGGGTGGAGAAAACTCAGTTTATCCGACCGGAACTCAAACCCACATCCTCTACACTCTTACACGAGAGCAACGCGTTTAGTTTGACCATGTGACCTGCAATGCGGGTTAATATTGACCCGTTCGGGCTATACGCCAATGTGTTAGAAAAAAGGAAAGTTTTAATTTAGAGTAAGTGTACCCGCATTTACACGAAAGGAGAGTGGAAAACCATCCTCAATGTACCCGATTGAGATTGAACCCCAATCTCTCTGTCTTCGACAGACTAGTCCAACACAAGAATAGCGTGTTAGACCATGCGGCCACCGAAGTGAGCTAACATTGATTTATTAAAATAGATCATGATACATCGTCCACCCAAATATATCATCCAACGCGATGCATCATTAATTATATACCATTGTAACAAGTTATTATTAGTATTTCGAGAAACTTCATGAGTACAAAATTAGTCTACATTTATTATTAATTATTATTAATATTATAAAGAGGAAAGATTTGATATTTTGTTTTTTGTTTGTAATGAATAAACTCAAAAACTTATGGACCGATTTTAAAAATTATTTCACCAATAAAAAACTACACTATCAGCGAGTAAACATAGGCTATATTTTATTTTGAAAATTAAATTTATTCCTCATAAAAATGTCGATAGTTTTACACAAGACATAAAAAAATTGTCTAAAAATATGCTTTCTCCGCGTGCGCTGCAAAAACTATTGGTATTACATAAAAAAAAAATACTATACACATTGAACGTTCTCACTAATGTGAACAAAAAAGTCCGCGAGACAATATATGTAATTATTATAGTTATGTTACAATAAACGTTTTTTGTTGAAATTAGTCAACTAAAACACGGATGCGAACAAAAAGTGATTATATCCGTATCATTATATGAATCCTTATCCAAATCAATTATTTAATCAAAACCTTGATCTCCCCGTAATCGGCAGTCCAGTCTACTGACAGACCACGCAACCACTGAAGCGGGTGTGATGGGTAGCTAGAATTATATAAACAGTGTTCATTATTGTAATTCATATTTTAGAGATTATCTGTAATGCGAACTATGGGTGAAATAAAAAAAGCACAAATGTTGATGTACGGCACAGTAGTTTAATTCCATTTTCCAATTAAAATAGAAGTTAATAATAAAACATGTCGAGTTGAGGGAGAGGACATTAACAACTTTGGTAATAACTGTGTCAGTTGCGTGAGCTATGTATGGACGAAAATTTTGCGGGAGGTACATCGATCAATCGAAATAAGAATACATAAATACCAATAACATTATTAAAAATAATGCACATAGGGCTCGTGGTTCTGGAACTTCACAATCCTGCGGGGTAACACCGTGCGGAGAAAAATTGCTTTTTCGGTCCATATATATATATATATAGAGAGAGAGAGAGAGAAAGAGAAAAACTCCAAGCGAAGTATATATATATAGAGAGAGAGAGAGAGAGAGAAAGAGAAAAACTCCAAGCGAAGTATAAAATTGCACTACATTAAAATGCCCTTAACTACAGTAGCTCCCTGGCTTCTTTGGGGGTAATTATTTAGTGAGTAGAAATTTTGATAACAGTCTAACAGAGCTCCTTGCACCGCGTACTACCACCCGTTCGGGTTATATAATATGTACTAACTACGCTAATTGTTTTAAGGAGCAGGAAAGTTATTTTTAGAAGAAGTGTACCCTCGTTTGTATGAAAGGAGAGTGGAAAACCATTTAGGTAAAACCACCATCAGTATACTTTACCGAGATTCGAACCTCGATCTCCCCGTTATCGGCAGTCTAGTCTACTGCGAGAGTAGCGCGTTAGACCATGCGGCCACCGAAGAGGGTACCTACTAACTCTTATGAGGTTATGAATGAGTAAGGTAGAATCAAGAGGAAATGTACCCGAACATGTGTGTATGAAAGGGGATAAGCACATGAGGAAAACAAACCTCTGTACACAGGGGTTTGAACTACTGCCTCTCTGTCACCGGCAAAAACAGAATTGATGAAACTGGCGACTTTATTCCGCTTGCTTATTGATGAATATATAATAATAAGCGTGGGAAGTGCCTGAAAAATTAGCACAATATTCAAATAAAATGCTACAAATTCCATTATCGTAGTGAGAATAGGAATCTACTGTTTTTGTTTGATCATTCCAGGGCACGGAAAGCCTATTGAGGGTACCTGGTATCGATCCAGGACCACATACGGGTTTAGGTATAGCCGACGTTGGCATGATCGTTTGACTCTAGCTTGATATCCTACCAGTTTCAATGTGTGTTTTTGTTTTGTTTTTTACCGCTATATTATTATTATTATTATTTAGCACCGCGTCTCACTAACCGTTCGGGTTATACGCTTTAAGTACTAATTACGCTAATGGATTAGGAATTGGGAAGGTTGAATTAGAGGAAGTGAACCCGAATTTGCGTGGAGGGAGAGTGGAAAACCATTTAAGAAACCACCCCCGGTTCACCCGACCGAGATTCGAACCTCGATCTTCCCGTCCTCAGCAGTCGAGCTCAACACGACTAGTGCGTTAGCCAACTACGCCACCGAGCCGGGTTTTTACCGCTCTAGCTTTTACGGTAGGATTTTGGTAGGATAACATATTTAGAAAATACATTTTATTTTGCAGCCAACATTGACAACATTTTACTTTATTATTTGTGACATTTTATACGTTGGTATTATCTACCAAAAGTGACAGCTGCAGATCACATGACTCGACGTATGAATACATGAAAGTAGATCTAATAACTTTTCTAGCTGTCATAATGCTCTTCCAATAAAAATTGGACTTTCAGTGTCCTTCTCTCTCTACGGAGACAAATAATGATGAGTTGAAATCCACCCAATTCTTCCTGTACCCCTGTCGAAGTTTGAATCTAGCCCTGTTGCATTACATATGCTTTTACAGTTGCAATCCCATGTACACGCTAATGCGGGAACATTTCCTTTTAATTCATGCTTCCATTTCTTGCCCCATGAATTAATTCCTTAAGGGATTAGTAATATTGGTTTAACCTGAACCGGTGTATATGCGGACAAAGGCGTTAGCCTCGTCTAGTCTGGTTTTCTTGTGATTAAGAGTTTGGGGTTTGAATCCGGGCCGAGTGAACAGAGATGAATTTCGATATATGATTTTCTACTCTCCTTTCACGCAAATCCAGGTACTCTCTAAATTATTCCTTACTAATTCCTATCCTATGGGAGTAATTTTACGGATTGCCCACACGGGTATTAAGATACATTGTACAAACTGTTTTGCAAGTTGACACATCAATTGTACATGCCCTCAGCCTTTATTGTATATTTCATCAACGTCCTGAACTGTTATGTGACTAGCCATAACCTATAAAGGAAGAAGACGAAAATGGAGGTTGTGTAACAACGTATTATTGGTTGACGACACCATGCTAATTGATGCTAAAGAGCTACCATTTATCCTTAGTCTATATATTAAAGCCAGAGTGGAGTCTTGTCCCAAACAATTAATAAAAAGTCCGATGTTTTGTCTCACGACTTGGTAGATATTTGAGGGGTGTTGTTGCTACGCGCCAAAACGGTCATAATTGCAGCCAACACTTTCGCGGCTAGCTTGTATATACCACCATCTGGAGTGACAACGTGAGGTCGGTGCGGAGTTAGTGTTCCATTTTTTAATTATAGTGTGTAGCGATCGTATAGTGGATGTTTTATGTCGATTGAATTAATAAATTCGTATATAATTAAAATTGTTATTTTATTGCACTAAATTTTTTCTATTATTTATATTAATATGTAACAATTGTAAATTATAATTTGATAGTTGCCGTCAATAGCGTTCTCAATTACTAGGTTAATTAAATATTAATCGCGGATTTACAATATGTATATACTTTTTGTTTATTCCGTGCGAAAATAAATGAACACAAGTCCTCAACTTGGGACGTTTGAATATTATTTGAAAGCGTATCATGACTGACCAGCGCGATAAGAGAACCAGCAGTGGGCCCCACACCTGATTGCAAGCAAGGCCTTAGCCAGCCAAAAATTTGGGGGGCATATCCTCCAATTGCCGGAGGCTAGAAACAGTTCTAGAAGCTATCTGAAGTATGTTTTATGGCAACATAACCGCCTGACTGCCGAAGGCTGGGAAAAATTATAAATATTAAACACCTCTAGAAGCTCTCTAAAGTGCCTTTTATGGTAACACAGCCCCTAATTTGTATTTGTACCTTAATTTTGATATTGTTTGAACCATAAATAAATCCATACATATTTTGTTCATAAAATTTACCCCCTGACTACGCCCTTGGTTGCAAGACTACTTAAAACATTATATACCTCTAGAAGCTTCCAGAAAATAAAAAGGTGACCTGGCGGTCTAGGGGTAAGGTGTCAGACTTCTATGCTGGTGGCCGGGGTTCAATCCTCGGTCCCAGCACAGATTTATCTGATTACCAAACCCTTCCTTCACCTTTGACAATACATCTTGTGAATGTGGGGAATGCCAGGCCTCAACCGTGGTTCGGATTCCACGTTAAACTGTAGATCCTCCATTTCATCTCACAATCACCCTACCATTACACATTAGCGTAAGTGCGTATAACCCGAACGAGTGTAAGACGCGGTGCTAATAATAATAATAATAATAATAATACAGAAAATAAAAAAATACAAGAAAACACCCCTATTGGTCACCTTCTAAAACATGGGCCAAGTGATAGTTCTCTTGTATCTTTAACAAACTTCGCCCCTCAAGAGGGAACAACAAACCATTGTATGTACTTGAAAACTTTTATGTTATATTGTGAGTATTCCTATCACTCTCGAATTAAGGGTTGGGGCTTACAATGACTACCTGACTAGCAGGTTGGGGATCTTACAAAAAAAAAAGTTACTCCCTTCAAGGTTTCTTAACAAATCTTATTTTCCATAACTTGTCAATACAAATGGTATCATTATATAATTCGCGAAATGGAGCTATAACGAGTTGGTCGGGACAATTTAGCGTGGTCCTGCCCAGAGTGCTGCGACGTCTCTTTTCCGAACTACGACTGTCAATACTTAAATAGCCAACTATTAATTATTGTAGTAATAACCGGCCCCGTGGTGTAGTGGTCATCATGAGCCTAGGGGTCCCGTGTTTGATTCCCGGCTGGCACCTATGGGTATTTTTCCCGAAAAGGTTATTAACCCAACAGGTTTCCAGGGTTGGGTTAGCTTGGTTAAGCTTAAGCTAGGTTTAAGTGTTTCCACTGGTTCCACACCCTCATATTCACTATCACCATCACCTCATCTCATCGGGACATAGAAAGAGCCTCCACGGAAAGGATGTACTATTAGTACATTCGGACATCCCCTGGGTAACGGTGCATTCGTACGGGCTAATATTTCCACTAACTGAGCTACTAATGATGTAGAAAAATATCATTTTATAATTGTATTAATAAAATTAGCATATAATTACGGTGTGTTTGAATTAATTCTTCAAAAAAAATACCAATCACTATCAAAATAAATAACAACACAACGCAAGGTAAAATAATATTAGTGACAATATTTTCATACGAATAAATTGATAGATATCGATTAATAATTAATATAATCGCATCAAAGTACTAAATAATTTAGTTAACTAATTAATTAAATAAAAGTTAGTGTATATGTTTAATGCGAATGGCTCAAATGGACGATAAAACTCTTAGCACTAAAAAAAAAAGTAACTTAAAAAAAAAAATGTTTGCGTGTATCCCAGACCACTGAGACTAGTAAACGAGCCGGGTCCAGGTTCTGGTAGTTCGCAGTGAGGCACTGCGGAGTGTTATATGACCTCCATCGTGTGACCGGATTCTTTTTGATAGTTCCTCGGGCGATGTTCGGGAGGATGCTAATGGAGCCGAGGTATAGTGAGGAGCAGAAGTTGTTACGTTGTTCAAACCGGTAGAGACAGAGAATTACACTCCATTTTACATACAAAGGGTCTTATCTTACAGATAGAAAAGTTACTATAATTATATACTTTCACGTATTTATACGTCGAGTCATGTAATCTGTAGCTATTACTTTTGATAGATATTATCAATCCATATAAAATAATACAAATAATAAAGTAACATGTAACTATTGTTGACTGCAAAAAAACATGTTTGTACTTATTTATTTGAGGTATTTAACGTGAACTTTCTAAACCAACTCATTATATTAACACATTAAAATGTATATAAGCGATAGCAAAAGAGCCTACCAATTTTGCCGGGAAAGGTATTTTTATAAACCTTTCAGGGTTCTCTTACATGCCACAATCGACATGAGACCGACGGCGGCTTTACTTACTCTCCGAAGGAAGTTGTGCTACATATATGTATCGTTCAAGAAAAACCCGTTGACCACGGCAGGGTTTGAACCTACGAACATTGGGTCCAGAGGCGAGGCCTTTAACCCAAGACCATCGAGGTCGACAATATTTCTCTAGACAAAGGGCGTATAATGTAAAAGCTACTTTTATTTTTCACGGATTGTTATCACCCATCCGGGCTATCCACATATCTACACTAATGGGGTAGGGATGAGGGAGGCAACATTTATTGAGAAGTTTACCTACACTTGCACAGAGGGAAAGTGAGAAACAAATTTATGAAAATTCAGCTTCACCACACTCCACCGGTATTTTCTCCAGTGGCGTAGTTAGAAACCTGTATGTGTGTGTTGGGGG
>CABFOV010002412.1:33547-44330 GCA_902141375.1 Timema poppense
AGGTTTTTAAAAAAAAAAAAAAAAAATCATCCTTCAGGTTCTTTAATAATAAATCTTGAGCGGTAAAGTAACGTCTCGTTGGGTTTTACAAGTACTCACGTGTTTGTGTTTGGTGTAATATGTTGGTAATATATGTTACAACCCTTGTTATGAGCTAGTAAGTAATGTACTGTAGATAGACTAACACACATTAAAACTCACACGAAGATAATTTAATAAGGATTGAAATGGACACACTATGTGTCCAAAAAAATTTCATAACGTTTGCGGTTAGAAAAAAATATCGCTACATAAATAATTACATATTTGGCAATATAAAAACAATATGTATAAGGGCTCATTTTTACGGGTGCCATAACATTATTTGTAATAACTAATGTGTTGACTGTAAAATACCTTAGAATCAGAGTTTTGAATTTATGCTGAAAAATTCATATAGACCCTACACCCATAATTTAAAGAGTTAGAGCTAGAAAATTAAAGCTATCGAAATCAACCATGACTTTATAAAAATACTCATCTTGGCAAACGACTCAAAATAGGGTTTCAAAAGTGGGAAGGGAAGGAATCTTTTATTGAACGTGTTAAACATTCTAAATTTCTATTGCACCTAGTAAATAACATTAAAAAAATAGTTGGAGGCTTGGCCTGTAAGCACATTTTGTCTACGCATGACGCCAACGTTTCAGCGTGTAACCCTGATTGATGTTTCTAATGTGACCCCCGTCCTTGAGAGGTCGAACGGAACCTCCACACAATGTGTGTGTGATAGCTCATCTCGCTTTCCAATCCACCGACCAACGCAAGGTCTTCGATATGATTACACTTACGCACCCGCCTTGTCTATATAATAATAACAATATTTATTATTATTATTTATATTTCCTTTATTATAATGCTGGCCAACAGTTGTGAGATCGGTGACAGGCCAGCACTGAAAAGTACACAAGTACCATAAAAACACGTATAATAACACAATTAAATAATCTATAGTAGTTAAATAATGATACATACTGATTAATAATTACAAAGAATAGAACATACTAATGATAAATGATAAAAATAATAAATAGCAAATATGAGAGTTGTCAAAGGATAAGTATTTAAAAAGCGGTAACAATAAGCAAATAATAAAACAGAAAAATATAAATTAAAGTATTCGAGGCAGAGCCTCTACAGAGTAAATTAGTTGTAAGGGAGTTCTTTAAACAACTCTCTGAGTTGTGCTTTTATTTTGTGTTCAAAGTCGAGTTCAACAAATCGGGAATTAGCGCTCTGTATACAACAGCCTATAAGGGTTCATCTTGTAAGAGTTATTGAGAAAAAATAATTTAGGATTGCGAGAGGCCCGAGAAGGGATAAGAATGCCTACGTGATCAAGGGAAAATTTACAAGAAATAACACTAATGAAACTATTAAAAACAACAACAATAATAATTTCATTTGAATGACAGGTACGCATTACCGCCCGCTGGTTTTCTCTTTTGATTGGATGTGAAAAGGGAAGGGGGCTTCTAGGTGGAACATACATTAAAATAGATGAGTAAGGAATGACGCCACCAGCGCTAATGGCGATCCCACTTCAAGAAGGAATAATTACCCTACCATTCGTCAGCTTTTGCAATTAAAACAAAAATACTTGATTTAGATGGTGAATGAGGATCGCAGCTTACAAGGGAATGTCACTTGAGAGAACGAGTAATTTTAAAATATATCCATCCTTCACGTTAAAGAATGGTTAGAATGATCTGCAACGAGTTGAAAAGAACACTGGTTCGATTCCTGGTATGGTTTAGCTGATATATGTTATTTGGTTTATCGGTGACAAGGAGTTTGGGTTCCGAGTCATAGCCAGATATACTGAGCTGTTTTTCCTTAATTAGTTTCCTACTTTTCCTCACACAAATACCGGTATATTTACTCTTAAGTTTAACTTCCTCATCCCTACCTCGTCGATATTATTAAACGGATAGCCTAGATTAGAAATTGGGTTCCTCGGATCATCCACACCCTCATCAGTGAGCACACAGACTAAGCGTCAAGTTCGTATGCACGGGCTTACCTGGGACAGATAGCTCGGGCCTCGAATCCTTGTCGGATGAACTGAGGCGGTTTTTTTTCTGAATTCTATCCCACTTTCCCTTTACTAAAATCTGAATATATTTATTTTATTCTACCTTTCTCCTACCCACACCATAAGTTTAGTAAAATACTGGTAGTTCTGACGGGTAGTAGGATGTATGGAAAAAAAACAATCAACTCTTTTATAGTTCTAGCTAGTATTTTGAACGTACCAAAAATGATTTAACGTGGTGTCTACCGTTAATGAAAGTCATTAAATGAGATTTTGGTTTTGAAAGTCAGTGAACAGTCATAAATTAGCTTTCAGATCGTGAATTTTTGTGAGCCAAGTTAATTGTGCAGTTAAGAATAGGTAGTTGTTTTTATGGACGGTCGCTTGACACCTTAGCTCAGTCGGTAGCGTGTCTGTCCATTGAGCTAAGGATCTCGGGTTCGATTCGTGCGAATTTTTTAAAATTATTGGTGAAATATGGGTTTCCTCTTTTATAGCGATGAACAGTTAACGGTCAGCGGTTGGAAGATGTGTACGTTCTAAATTTTAGTTAGTTTATAATAAGTTTATATTATAATAAGTCGTTTCAGAACGTGCACGTTAAATGTTTCAAATAGCGTAAATGAAAGGAAAAAAAATTCTCAAAAAATGTATCTTTAATTTCAACGACTTCCCAGTGTTACACTAGTTCAGATATTAATATAACAAAGACAGAAAGTAAAATGAGTATGAAAGAATGCAAGCGGGGACAACCTATAGTAGTGTCAAGGATGTGAATGGGCATTTTTTTCTTTCTCTCTTTCTTTTTATTTTATTTTTTAATAAAATTATGTATAGGTCATGAAATAATGGTTTATAGTTCGGTATGAACCCTGGTTGGGGATAGTTTTGAAACTACTCAAATTAGGTTTCCTTGCGTTAGTGCCTAGAATTATTTTTTTTAAGATTACGTTTCTTGTAATGAATGTTGTGTAACCGCTTCATCTTGACCCTACCATTTCATTAAAACTTTTACTGTTTTGTGTTGGTTATACTTTAATGTTTTGACAATATACTGCCAGCGTTGACTGTTTTTTTTACTAATGAGAATGTCTATGAAATGTTTTGGTTGGTTTCTATTTTATAAACAAAATTGTGTTTCTTCGTAACACATTTTTTTTATTAAAAGTTTTTTCGTGTGCCATCGAAACTCAACAAGATTTCAAATAATTTACTTATGTTACCATTAAGGAGGAATCTCTGGTACGTTAATCAATTTCAAGTGACAATTTTTGTCACTACACATTCCCTTTGGTGGGCTGGAAATAATACGATATAGGACCTCAGTTTTAGTTGTATTGTTGATATAAAAGTATTTTTTTTACTTTCTCATATCAAAAGAAAGTATTGTAATCGTGAATATTTTTGACCTCGAGATTACTCTAAATCAATATTTATTTACGTTTTATGTGTGTCAGAACAAAAAAAAAAGTTGATTTTACAATTCTCTCTTTCCCCATTTCTGTCTGTCCCTGGCCACATATCTGAAACAATTTGATGGATTTTATTCAACCTTAATATTTAGATGTTATAGGGAAACAACTAAGTTTTTTTTTCTTAACATAAGTTGACCCTAGCTCACAGATAAGATATCACCAGACACACACCCTTACGGTAATTTCGCTGCGTTCCTTGATCTAAAGTCTGTTCATGATAAGTTTTTACTTGGATGACATTTCAAAAATCATATGTTTAGGTTTTGGGTTGCCAACACTTGTAAAAGATCACTGTTTTGTTAAAAATGTTATTTTTTTAAATTACCTGTTATACTTTATATTTAAAATAACGTAAACTTGATCTTTCTCATACTATTTCATTACTTTTAATAATTTCTTTTTATCCAACTCGAAACAATATTTAAAACATAATTAAAAGTACTTATTCTTCGTTTTGGAACGTTATTGACTATGTGTAATATAGTGCATACCTTTTAATACAGGCATTGTATTTACTGTACTTGGAAATGAGAAAATAGTTGCCATTATATATATAACATTATTTTATAATTATTTTATCGTATTTCAAAATATTTAACTGAATAAAATACTTTTATCCACTGCGTGGGTGCATCATTGTAAGAAACTTGTTTCCGTCATTTTCAATCACATGGTTTAAATTCGTCGGTCGCCATTTTGAAGCTATTTTTGTTAGACCTTTTGTGGAAGTGCTGTGAATAATATATTTTTTTAAGTGGAATAAAACGATAAATAAGCTTCGTGTCCGGCCTCAAATAAAAATATAAATAATATTGGCCTAAATTACTGTGTTTAAATATCACATTCATATATTACCATCTGTTTTCATTACAGTTATCCAACGTGATAGATGTCAGCTGTTGGCGTAGGGATATATTAGGGACTATTTTTAGTAACTTTTTGACCTGTCATCCAAGTAAACTTAGGTCATGAATGAATTATAGGTTGAGTCTATGGGCACAACTCGCTTTCAAATTAATGTTCAATTTAAATAGGTGGTGGTTCTGGCTTTACACTAGAAGGTAATTTTTGTCGGTTATCTAGTAAAACCATCTTTAAAGTGAACTTTTTTTTTAATACGTGCTTGATAATTTGGAATTTTATGATCCTTTTTTATAAGATCTCGCTCATTTCTAATACCCATCGTAGATTTCATATGGAGTGTTTTATTTAATACAGATGCACTTAGCGATGCACTTAGTCATCCCCATATTAAAGGACTCAATCTCTCCCAATGAGGGCGGCCATTTTAACCTGGAGGCTGGGAGTCTGGCGTACACCTTGTCTGTGCCCTAACCCTAAAATTAAGGGTAGTTTTATGAAAGAGTGATTATTTTTTTTAATTCAAAAATATTTAGAAAATGACCCAAACGATTTGATTTAAAATTTATATCTAGAGGATGTTTTACCTGACAAGTAATATTGTATATAACCTGCATCGGTGGCCGCGTAATTTAAGGCGTCAATCTCGTAAAATACTTTTTTGCTATGACAAGGAGATTAAAGTTTTAACTCCGGTTACTCAAGGTGGTTTTCCTAAACGGTTTTCCATCTCCTTTCACATAAATGCGGCTACACTTACGCTGAATTCAACCTTCCTTATCCTTAACTCATATACATATGCGTATAACCTGAACAGGTAGTTAGACGCGGTGCTAAAAAAAACCACCGTTTACTTGTATTTTGGGTAAAAATTAGTTAAGGTGTAGTATACTAATGACTAATTTTTTTGTTAATTTGATTATTTTAAGAAATGGCTCTTGCGATTTGGTTCAAAATGGGTATCTAAGTTGCTTATGTCATAAATAATTATATAATTATATATTTGTTTTTCTTATAACTAATTTTTGAAACTACCGTATTTAAAAAATAATAACTTAAATGATTTTGTTCAAAATTGATGTTAGGAGAATATTGTACATGGTAATAAATAATGATGTTGGTTTTAATCAAATACATTCATTATTTAAGGATAGTTTACTTAAGACAAATTTTAGAAGATTTGAACTAAATTTCGAAAATGGCCTCTAAGCTTGATTTTAAAATGGATATCTGGGACTACTTTTTCACTATAAATTCAAATATAATTTTATTTTTAAAACTATAAATCATTTGAGTAGTTTAAAAAAAAATCTTTTTACCAAGCTTTAATAGACTACACGATTGGTTCGTATCGTGTATTTGATAAAATTATTGTAATCTGATTAGTAAATATTTGTATGTTAGGAGTGTATTTAGTACTTCACTAGATTAAGTTATATTTCAAGGTTAGACGCCTTAGTTCAGTCATCAGCGCGTTTGTCTATTGAACCAAAATGGCATGGGTTAAATTCCCTGAAAAATATTTTGGCTGGGGTATTATTGGGTTGTGTGTCTATCCTAGAATTAAGCTAATTTGTAAATCATGTGTTGGTATAACAAGTCGGTTCACAAAATTAAAATTAAATACCCCAAATCAATAGTGAATACTGTATTCTATATAACGTACGATTAATATTTTTAACATGATTTTATTTATTAGATACGTTTTTCTCTCTCTTGATCTTCTTCTTATAGGCGCGAATAGACTACTTACTCATTAACTGACCTCGTTGTGAGTTGTATCAAGATAATTTTTAAATAACAGAGATGAAAGCAATTTAACAGCTAACCTAATAAAGGTTGACTGTTGCGAGTAGGCCTATATGAGATGAAAGTTTTAGAGATTTCATAACCAAGTGCGTTATTCCAGTCTTGGGAGCTGACCTGCGGGCACGTTTCCTTACGTAATGATGTGCTTTTAAGGTACACGTACTCACTCTAGTGGAGACAAGCTATAATAAGCACTCGTTATGTTCCTTCCAATACCTACCTATAAACATCAAATTAACGTCGAGAAAACTGGCAAATATAACGAGTTGATCGAAAATCAATGTTGAACTTTTATTATGAATCTTTTTACGGCTTTTTGCGAAATGGCGTGATGTTTGGAAATTAAGGTACTGTGGATTTGTTTTATTGAAGCTAGGTATTTTATCACATCATTTTATTATTTTATTTGGCCTGGAAATGTGTTTATTTTATGATGTGGCTTTGTAAATGCTTCCAGAGAGCTGTTCAAATAATTCTAGTGTTTATTTTAGTACTTAATTTGGAATTTTATGATCCTTTTTTTATAAGATCTCGCTCATTTCTAATGACCGTCATAGATTTCATATGGAGTGTTTTATTTAATACAGATGTAATTTTCAATTAAGTGATGCAGTCGCTTTTTAATGAAACCAACCTTTAGGATTGAATTATTACTTACGTTGAGGGATAATATTAATGTATTAGATTTGCCCTGGCTATATAATAATTATTTATTACCGAATTATTCTTACTACACGTCTGGGCTATCCGCATTTAACTACACTAATCAGAGCCGCTTCGGTGGTCGAATGGTATATGGCGTCATTCCGTAAGAAACTGGACTACCGATTAACGAAATTGTGGTTCGAGTCACGGTCGATTGTACTGAAGTTGATTTTTCCTCAAATTATTTTCCACTCTTTCCTTCAGAGAAATACGGGTACTCTACCTCTAAATTAATTCTTCCTCCTCTTTAGCACATAACGGTAATTATTACACATGTGTACATCCCGAACGAGTAAGTAATAAGACGCGGTGACAAAAAATCAAAATATTTGGGTAGGAATATAGAAGCTAAAATGTGAAAATGTACCCGCATTTTTATGTAGAGTGAGAAACATTTTTATGAAAATCCACTCTCAATCCACACGGCTGGGATTTGAGCCCCGACCTTCCTTTCACCCGGAAAACATGACTATATGAGCCTGA
This sequence comes from Timema poppense, assembly GCA_902141375.1. NCBI lineage: Eukaryota > Metazoa > Arthropoda > Insecta > Phasmatodea > Timematidae > Timema > Timema poppense. Next base: position 40,955 of record CABFOV010002412.1, read on the forward strand.
GATTTAGCAGGCGTTCCCACCGAGGTGTGTTTATTATTCTAAATGAAACAAAAGGTATTCTCTGACTTAGGTTTATATTGCATGCTCCATTAGAGTTAACCTAGAATTCCACAGTAACGTGATCGACTTTATTCCGGGAAGCTAGGGTTCAAGGCCCGACTGGGTGTAGGGTCTTCAATTAATAGTTTTACATCCTCTCTAGAGGTCCTTAAAATCATTCCTCAACCCGTGATGTTGGATTAGGGCTATCCATAAATAGCTCAGACCTGAAAATATATTTGGCATTTAAAAAAAAAAGCCATCACAATGATTCACCAAAGCGAACTATTTTTTTAAAAAAGCGTTGCATTTAGTATTTGTCGACTTTCTAGTTTGCACAACCCAATTTCCATAAATTTCTTTTTAGGAAATTTACACGAAGTTCAAAACCTCAACGGCAAAGACAGAAAGGTTTATTTTGTCCCAGAAGATGGCTATTACAAAGATGGCAGAAACGTCGTAAACGGTTTAACTGGCTCAAACTAAAGATAAACTTCCATTCTGGGCCCGCATTAGTGGGAGCTCGGGGTTCGATTATCGACCGGGTGTACTGAGGCTGTTTATTTTTCCTAAATCATTTTTCGTCGTTTTTCTTTTATTAGCACCGCGTCTTAACTGTACAGCCTATACGCACATGTACCAATTACGCCCATGAGTTACATAGAAGGAAGGCTGAAGTGAATTATAAGAATTGTACCAACATTTGCGTGGAGGGAAAGTCAAAAACCATTTAGGGAAAACCACCCTTATTACACCCGACCAAGATTCGAACCCCAATCTTTTTGTCATTGGTGGTCTAGTATATTGGGAATGTGATGCCTTAGACCACGTGGCCACCGAAGCAGGTATTTTTCACTCTTCCTCCACGCAAATGCGGCTAAAAAAAAATTGTCTTCCGCTTACCTGATTTGTTTGAATATGGGGATAGCCCGGGTGGATAAAAGTTGCGGTACTAAAAAAAATAGGAAAGTATCTAATGAGGTTGTGGAAAGACGAGAGAGAAGGTTCGTATGAAAAAGAGGCGGAGGAGGGATTGGGGATAAAGAGAGGGAGATTAACCCAATATGCCTTGCAAGGTTTTAATCTCGTCCGCGCGATCTACGTGCTGAACTTTTCAACTAGACAAAGTCCCACTCTAATTACAGCTGTTGAAAAATTGCTCTCTAGGGCACCAATTTTACAACGAATACAAGAAATAAATTGGATGTATGTATTTTTTTATTCTTCAAAAATAATATTTCAAAAAAATTTCTCAAGTATCTACGGAACATGAGTTTTAGTTAGAAACAGTGATAACAAAAATAAAGCCATCCAAAGTAATAAATAGTATTTGCTGTTTTTCGGGTACTTGATACAGGGCCTTTTACTTTTGTTGTAAAATTACCAAATACATTCGCGGATGGATTCATCCTTTTCTCACAAACTTTATGTTACTTTGAAATTGGGGTCAATTTATATCGCTTGACAAGATCGACAAAATTTACTTATCTGGTGAATTAGGATAAAATGGGACAGTTCGCATCAGTGTTCTGCAACTTGTAGGTATCGCGAAATAAAACTAGCTGATCATTAAAAGTTGATCTGTGAGTCCTCTCAACTCGCAACTATATCAAGTACGTATTTAAAAATATAATATTTGACTGTGACCAATATAATATTGATCGGTCATAATTATTATTGGTAAGGTTATAGGAAAATGAAGTAGTTTTACATGAAAATATACATTTGATTTGTTCTATTTTTTTTCTAGAAGGGTAGGAATATAAATAATTGGGGAACTTTTATTCTAAGGAATAAATATTAGATTATATAGACCAATAAAAATCAAAAGTAGAGTGGAGAAACCATGGAAGATCGCAGGACCTTTGATAAGTTTACAAATCGATTGGCCCTCAAAAATGTTGCCTATCTCGTCTAGGCCGTCAATCTCGCAATAGACTGTACTGCAGATGCCGGGGAGGTCGTGGTTAAAATCCCCACCGGGTGTCCTGGGCATAAAATTTTGACCACACAAATGCTGTACATTTCCTTTATATACTACCTTACTCACCCCTATTCCATTAGTTTAAACTCTCCTGTGACCTAAACGGCCAGTAAGACGCGGTGCACCAAAATAAAATTGTACTGTATTTTGGTAGAATTTATTCTGTAGGAAAATATCAAAACTACTGTGACTGGACAGATAAAATAATAACTACAATCCAATTTTCACAAGAATAACCTTTTAGAAGATAAAAACATATTTGTCCGTGGTCATCATTGGAAACATTTTACTATTTTATTAGTGTTATTTCATATTTATTGATAATCTTTATAAAAAGTGACAGCTGCAGATCACGTGATTTGGCGTATGAATACGTGAAATAGATCTAGTAATTTCTTTAACTCTCAGATAAGGCTCTTCCTATGAAAAATTGGACTGTATCTGGACCGATTCAAGACACCCTAGACTTGTGGTCGACCACCGTATCATGGGGCACGCTGAATCCCTCACGCTCCCCAACTCCCCCAAATTGTGAGGTGTACAATATACACTGTACAGTATTCTTCCCGCAGTTAGAACGAGAACATGGGGGTGACCTCCGCCCACCGGCCCTGTGCGCCGTCAGAGAGGAAGTAAGTGGGAAAGAGGAGAGGGAGAATCGGGCCTTTTATTCGTGTATCCGGTGCCGGTCAGTCGAGAACTCCTGACCGTCCTTCATGCCGGCAGAGTTGCCACGCACCTGGAAAACAGGGAAAACCGGGAAAAGACAGGGAATTTGTTTGTGTCTGGAAAAAACCGGGGAAACATAGGGAATTTCACCAAAAAGCTAGAATTTACTGGAATTTGTTAGTGAATTTGGGCAATACAGTGCTTGCAAGTTTAAAATAGTAGGAACAATATAGACTAAAATTTGTAACTGGAGAATTGAGCAGTCTGATTAGAACACGTCTCATATTATGACATGCTTACCAGTATCTCATCAGCTTGAGATAAGTCCTGAGTGCAACTGAGACGACTAGTTTTCGTTCGGCAAATGCTTCGGCTTCCTCCACCCCCATCCCCCAACTTCATCAAGCCCATGCTGCTGCCAGGCGAATGAATTCATTCTTTGGAATTTTGTGTGTTAAACTTATTTGTCTTGTTTAAAAAAATTACTCCTGTTGAAAGAGGTAAGTATCCCAGATTATTGTTTTTGTAGCGTGATGTTTTAAGACTGTACCCTACCTATCTTACAATTTTGCTATTTATAAATTTTTAAAAATTGCCAAGGTGTCAATATTGTCTGTTTTTATCTTTATGGGTTTTAACATTTTTACTACAGTCATCTCCCGATTTAGCAAAGGTGGATTTAGC
>CABFOV010002412.1:45003-74859 GCA_902141375.1 Timema poppense
GTGTTGAGCTCGACTGCTGAGGACGGGGAGGTCGAGGTTCGAATCTCGGTCGGGTGAACTGGTTTTTTTCCTAAAAGGTTTTCCACTCCCTCCACGCAAATGCGGGTTCACTTCCTCTTATTCAACCCTCCCAATTCCTAATCCATTACAGTAATTAGTACTTAAAGCGTATAACCCGAACGGGTAGTAAGACGTGGTGCTAAATATTATTATTATTATTATTATTAAGGAAGAAACATCTCCACTTTTTATCTAAACAACGAACTAACACATTTTTTATTGTTGCTAAATATCACAAACTCTGAAGGAACATAATAAGGCGAACATATAAAAAAAATTCCCCACCCCCTTATTTTAACAAGGGTTGAGGTGAATTGTTTAGTGGCAGTCTCTGATATTGATACCACTGTGGTTATTTTTATAAATAATATTTTCCTTAAGCGATCCGGATTTTTGACGTCCGAATATAAACGCTCTACTATATTTATAATAGTGGATCCGGACAACTGGGTGCCGCCATCTGGGCCACGCCAACTGGGCACAAAAAAAACTCCACTTTTTTTCTTTAAACATTTTTTAGCTTTAATTTTGTTATTCTAGCTTAATTCAATGCACTTTTTTTTTTAAATTAAAAAGTGATGAGTAAATCAAAAGATGCACTCTTTGATTATGCGCAACATCATATTTTATTTAAATGTTTTTTGTCTTGTATTAATGCAATGCAATAGCTAGGTTAAGTTAGGTTAGATTAGATTAGGTTAGGTTAGGTTAACTGTATAATTATGAATTAATTAAGTTTCTTCTACTAATATGTTTTTAAACATCTCCAAAAATTAATATTTACGTAATTGAAAAATATATGATGTTGCGCTGAAAAATATGATTAGTTTTTAAAAAAGTTCATTTTTAGTTTTTACCCATAATTTTTTAATTTTAATTGAAGAATATAGAATATATTAAAAAAATGGTGCATTTTTTATATTCTAAAAAAAGTGTATTGCATTATACTAGAAAAAAGTTAATAAAAAAATTAAAGAAAAAAGTGTTTTTTTAACGTCCAGTTGTCCTGGTGCCCAGTTCACGCGCGCCCAGTTGGCCGCGCCCGGTTGATGGCGCCCAGTTGTCCTAGACCGTTATAATAGCTACCAAAAGTGATCGCTGCAGATAATATGACCTGGTGAATGCATCCTATGGAGCACTTTTATATATGGTTTCTTCTATCCACAAGGCAATGTTTATAATATTAAATCAATTTATATTTCATAAATTAGAATGGTAGCCATTTGAGTACATTGGGATTTTTTTAAATTTGTAATCATGTTGGTAAAACTGTCCTTGATTGATGTAGAGTAGTCTTTCAACAAACCGGTGATTATGTTTCCTTCTGGTGAATGATGAGGATGTCACTCGGACTGTCATGCGCACTAAGTTGTTTCATGTGTACAGTTATAGTGGGACTATTTCATGAAACCATCCTGGGCGATACAAAGTTATCAAAAGCTTCCTTTAGGACAACTTTACAATTTATCTTTACGATATTTATTAAAGGGACTAAGAATTAAAATACAACTGTAGTATTTTGTATTCCCCCTGCCATTATTGCGAAATGAGCTTTCAGTTTACAAATAGCAGGCTTCCAATGAAAATTAGAGTCTTAGCTTGTATTTTCTGTTACTTATGTGTGAAAGCGTCGGTTCGACGGATATTTTCGTATCATCTCCTCAGCTTTTCTGTTTTCTTGTTCAGCTTACTTCAGATTCGAATGTTAATGAAAATGAGGAGTAGCAATAAAGAAGGAATTTCCCTAAGATCTGTATTACTATTCACAGTTGTTTGTAATTAAAATTCCTGGATATTCTCTACTACTGGTACGAGCACACCATATTGAAATATCCTGGCTAGGTATATTCGGATCGTCATAAAAAGTAGCCTACAATAAGTTACTGCAGTCTAATTTTCAAAGGAAGGTTCCTCCTTTCACGTATTCATGAGTCAAGTTGTGTGGGATTTAAAGCTGTCACATCCGCCATCAAATGCAGATTCACTTCTTCTAAACTCAACCTTTACAATTCCTAATCTATTTGCTTGCTTAGTACTTAAGCGTATAGCCCGAACGGATAGTAAGCCGCCGTGCCAAATAATAAAATAAAATACATGTCACTTTTGATAGATACCTATAAAATAGAAGGCGTGCAGAATATGTCTGAGCGCGCGAACGAGGTTCGGGGGAAATTTGGGGCAGGGAAAAGCCCAACAATTTTCTTTGACATTCTCAGCACATTCTGGTTCTGATATGTCATTTGTATGAAAAACAAAGGCCAATAACACCCAACACACGACACTATCAGTATGTGCCATAGTGAGGCAGTGTCAGTGTAAGCACAAACAGTTGGTCTCTAGGGACTAAGATAATGTGTCAGAGTTCTATATAAGAAGTCAGAGGTTGAGATAAGGGGCAAAGGAAAAATATACTTCATTCACGGTAGGAGTTTACCTCGGAAAGGTCTTTTTTCCTACCAATATCCTACTATATAATAAATTTCTGTTAGGGAAAAAGGCCTTTCAGAGGTAAACTCCTACCGTGAACGAGCTTTATAATAATTCAACCTGCCTAATGGCGGGATTGAGTGATGAGTCTCCAGTCACCTACCCCACCGCGGGTGTTTGGTAGCTATGGAGGGCAGGGAATGGTGAGCAATGTTTTGTTTTAGTTTAAATTCAGTCAGCCGTTCTATCGCGGCCTAATTACACGGCGATGTGCGCGCAGTTTATTTAAACTCGTGACATGTGTATTGTAATAATTGTGTAGCCATGAAATTGTATTTAGTGGACCTATTAGGTTTTGTAATTTGTACAATAGATAAACAGTGCTTATTGTGAATGGCGTGGCAGACTTGATAAACTCGGATATCACGTATTTAATAAACATTTAAAAAAAACTAGAAGTAAGGATCAAGAGAGTATTGAAAATTTATAAAACATAAATTATGTGATCAAGAAAAACTCATAGTCGTAAATAGCGATAGTATTTCCCATAGTGTGGTTGATAGTGATAGACCTGGCAGAAGTAGCGAGTCTACGAAAAAAACGAAAAGTCTATAAAAATCAACAATTAAACCAAGGCCTCCCGGAATTACACTCCACTGTCTCTTACTCTCAAGATGTAAAATTAAATGTTGGTACCGGTACGCCTACTGGTATCATTGACAATTAATAACAATATATAATGCACAAATGGAGATGGGAGAAAACTAAATTTTTTATAAGGTAGGTACTAGAAAAATAACTATGATTAAAAACAGGTTTGAATTTGAATTTTCCAAACTAGGTAGTATGTAATAATCCTTGTTCCCTTCAGCCTCTGTACAAATTCAATGTTTTATTTTGAGCGCTATGTTTTTCGGGACATTTTTTTAAATGTTATGTTTTGGGGAAATATTGGAGCTCTGAACATCTGCATCCCTGTAAAATAGCACAAATAATATCAATGCTGGCCGCAAAAAAAAAGTATTTCTTAAAACAGTTATGTTCAACCTTTTACAACTAACTAGGAGCTAAAATTGTTCAAGGTAAACGACCAATTTCTTAAGAAGGTAAATTTCATAACTTAAAAAAATATATTAAAGTAATGTTTGGAAGTTCAATGACTTAAACTCTAAAAATGCTATGTTTTTTTTTATTTAATCATAGACTTAGAAATATTTATATTCATTCCCCAATTTTTTTTTTACCCCCGCTCCTTTTTATTCTCTGCCCAAAAACACCCACGGCACACCCGCCGATCCTTCGTGACACACCCAATGTGCCACGGCAAACTGGTTGAAAAACTTCGTTCTAAAAGGTTCTTTTGACCATCCCACTGTAGAGAGTTTTCAGTTTGGATTGCCTGTTAGGTGTTTTTTTCACTCCCCAATGCTTTACTCCCAGTTGTAATCCAACCTTGGATAACGCGTACAGCCTTCACCTCTTGAGAGTCGTGAGCTGTTGGCGGAGCAAGGTTATTTCTCTCTCTCTCTCTCTTTTTGGTATTACATTTTGTGTTCACTCTGCTGGAACACTTTTATTCTTATTATTTATGGCATCAAAAATAGTTTAAATAAAAAGTACCCTACGTTGTTATTTCTAAAAACATTATTGCTAGCCGTAGATTTTTATTTCTCGCCATAGACTTTATTTCTCACGTTGTCGGAGCTTACTACACATCCGGGTTCTTCTCGGCATATTCATACCGATTAGGTAGGGAAGGGGGCGATATAGTTAAAAGAAGTGCACCTGCGTTCGCGCGTGCGTGTGTGGAGTGTAAAATAATTTGGGAACAACCATCTTAGCAATTGAGTCCTAGACTTTAACCCCGACTTCACCGTCATCGACAAATTAGACATGACGAGACTAACTCCTTTGATCCTGTGCGGGTGATGGTGTTTTAAATAAGGAAAATAGAGGAGAGGGCCATTTTTTCCTCAATTTACAAAAATACAAAATTTAATAAAGAGGTAGGATAATTTTTTCAAACCACTATCAACGTTCCGTTGTAATATTAATATTTTTAGTATATACTCTTATTATACTTTTTAATCTAGTTTGATATTATGAAAGTTATTTTTAAATTCACTGACTGGAAGTAATGCTTATAATATTTTTTGTATAGTGATAGCAATTTTTATTTTTTTTATTTTTCGGGGGGTCCTACATCTGTTTAATTCTTTCGCGACATAAGGTATTCAACGAGATATGAATATTTTAAAAAAATATGTGCGTATTAAACTTTCTGATACGTGTAAAATATGCAAATGAGTAAACGGAGTGATCGGAAATTGATGTATCAACTACATAGGAAATGTTGGTGTTGAGGGCTTGGAAGGATTTTGTTTTCAAAGAGCAGATACTGGCGCATAGAATGCAAATCACGTGACGACACTAATTGATTAGCCATGGGTCAGCACTATAAAATAGATTTTGTGTGTGGAGGGGAGATTAAACGAGAATACTAATATAATGAGTTGGGAAATTATTCGCTGATTTTTTGAATATTTTATGCAACATTGCATTTTTTGTAGATAATATTTAGAAAATTAGAAGGTATATGAACGCGATTTGTTTCGCAAAATATCCGCAACACCGAAATTTGAGGGTATAATATTTACAACATTACACTGTTTTTTTTACACATCAACAAAATCGTAGGGTAAAGGAGATCATTCGTAATTTTCTGTTTTCTCTGCACAGTATTCAGAACATAAAAGGGTATATGAAATCGTTGTCAAAATATTCGCGTATTATTCACAAAATTTTAGAAACCGTTCAAAATAATTCGCTAAAACTACTTTTATAGATGCATACGTTAAACCATAGTATGATCCTTAGCTCTCACTTTAAAAAAATAATCATTAATTCAAATGCTGATAGCAAAGAAAAAACTTATCTTTTAAATCTACCTTTAAACAGAGTTTGGCACTATACCGTCCACTTTTCATAGGAAAAAAACTTTAGAACAATTTAACTTTTTTTTTCAGCCAATATTGATAACAGTTTAATTTGTTACTATACCGGATATCATCTCTGAGGTAACTGTATGGTTACTTTTAGGAAACCGGGTTGTCATTTTCTTGTTTTCGTGCGGTCAATCTTTGCTTAAATATAAGACAGATTTTGTAACGCTGGTTCGTAGAGGTTGCCAGTAGCTCCTTCATACCCCAGCACACCATTTCCGACATAACTGAGGGCAAGGAGATTTGGCAACAATTAACTGAGAGAGAGCGAAGATGAAGCTTTCCTCCATAAGACCTGCAGTTCCTTCAAAAGTGATATTTGATTTAGTATTTCATAGGTATTGATAATATTGATCAAAAACTACATTTTCAGATCACATAACTTGACGTATGAATACGGGAAAGTAGATCGAAGTCCCTTCCTTAGAAATTTCACTCTTAAGATAAATATGAAAGGATTTTATTTTTCATCGTTGGTGATTTTAATCTCAAGGCTCCTCCACGTGTGTGCTACGAATTGGGCGCGGTTTGGTCACGTGGTGGCCTAGTTTTCCCATAGTTTGGAGCAGCCGTATTAAACCAGTGTTGATAATTAATTATATGCGTGCGCGAATAATAATTATTTCAAGAGTCGTGTGTTACATACTGGCCACATTGAGTTTCATCACATTTCATGACTGCCATTATTTGATGGGGTTTAAAATAGAGATGGGACGCTTGAATAATCGATTAACCGAATCCCTCAAATCATACGTTATTCGAGAGATCCGGGATTCGTAAAAATCTCAAAAGAGTATCTCGAATACATTAATATAAATACCTTGACTGTTAATAACAATTTTAAGCACTTGTTTAGTAGGGAGAGTAACAAAGGATTAAATTGTCTTAATATAATTAATTTACTAAAACCCGCTTCGGTTGCCGCATGGCTTAACGCACTACCCTTGGAGTAGGCTAGACTGCCGATGACGGGAAGATTGAGGTTCGAATCTGGTTCAGGTGTACTGAGGTTTTTTTCCAAAATGGTTTTCCACTTTCCCTCCACACATTAGCGTAATTAGTAAATAAGCGTATAACCCGAACGGTTAGTAAGACCCGGTGCTTAAAAAAATACCAAAAGATTGTTATATTTGTTGTTAATGATGTAATAAAAATTAGAAACAAAAATAGCACATTTCAGAGGCACCAAGACTTGAAAAACTTTTTTCTTAGATTCATTTGATTCTAATTTGGTTTCGAGATTCGAAAGAAAAATTTAAGATTATGATTTGAGATTCGGATTCAAGTAATATAGAATTCAACCCCTCTCTAGTTTAAAATATAAATAATCGGATACATATTTACACTTAAAATATTACGTAGCACTAAAAACCAAGGCGTTGTTATGAGTGTAATATGAATGTCACTTTCTTAGGTAAGTTTGTTTGTAAGTCGTGCTCTGATGATACCCTGTGTTTATGTAAATCCTAAATATGGTACCCAAAGTAAAAAAAAACCACTTCAACTGAAATACATTTAATCGTGCTTTGCAAATAAATGTATAGCTCGTTTTTTTTTATTAATACAGTACGTTAAAACACCAAGGCCATTCCAAGGGCTAGAGGCTGGAAGGCTAACTCAGAGAAAATGAATCCGCGTTAGCGTGTAGATAAAATGGGGAAACCCACGGTGATAACTCACGTGGTGAAACTATCTCCTGTGCACCAGGATTAGATTCGAAACCCGGTCTCTTTGTCACCGGCACTTCACTCTATTACGAGCTTGAAGCCTTTGACCGCGAAGTCACCTGTGTGTGTATATATTTCATAAATGTACCTGGAGGTTAACAATTCTACCTTGACCGATTACAGTGACCAGCGGTTGGCAACCTACCGTCTTCGGGCTGACTACGGCCCACCAACTAATTTTATCTGACCCGCAAAAGATTTAGCAAACAAACAATAATTGTTGGGTTCATACAAATATAATAATAACTAGTTAATCTGTAAAATATAAAGTGGAAAATTTGCAAAAAAGGCTAGCTTTTTTTATCTACTTGACTCGCGATATCTAAAGGGCTGCCGACCCCCTGGATAACATTATAGCATTTATTGCAACGGTGTTGTTAGAATATGATCTTTTTTTAATACTGTATCTCCCCTGACCACGTGTATCTTGTATCCTCTACCTTCCCCCCGCCTCTATTATCTTCCCTTCCCCCCTCCCCCCAACACACTTTTCTTCAGCCTGGATTTGAAACAGAGTTGAAAACAGTTTGAAAGAGTTATCGACCCCGTGGTACCTTATTCATCTTTACATCGAATGGAAGAAATCTCAGACGTGGGATTCTTCTTGAATCAAACGTAAGGTAAGAGATAATTGGGAGGGGAGGGGAGAGGGCTGTCCTTAATATTGTTTGCATACGGTTTAAAAGTGTGTGAATCGAGAACGTCCGGCCGCTTGTGTTAAAAGAAAATGACGTGGAAACGAAAATCATGAGCAGGAAAAAGATTGTTAGAACCTAATTAAAAAATGATATTGTACAAGGTGATTTTATTTTTCTATGTCCGCATGTTTGGTCTCTTTAGAAATCCTAAATACACAATCCTTCCCACCTATTCAATATACTTTAACCGTTCTTGTCTTGTTGTGTTTTCTTTTCTTCGACTTCTCATCGTCCGACACCTTAGCCAAGTTGGTAGCGTTTCTTCCTACTGAGCTAGGGGTTACGGGATCGATACCCGTCATGGTCGAGAAATTTATCATATTGATGAGTTAATGTCCAAGAGATTGGTTGTCCTTTTGGTTCTAGATATAAGTTAGCTTATAATTCGTGTGATATAATCAGTCAATTAAGAAAGAGCATGTAATAATAATAATATTTAGCACCGCGTCTTACTACCCGTTCGGGTTATACGCTAAAGAAAAAAAAAGCCCATTGTGGATCTAATATAAGTTTTATTTTAAGATTCACAGAGGGTTATTAGTAAAATATAGTTTAAAATATATTAAATATTTATTCCAAGGCGTAAGGATTAGTAAGGTAACTTAGGAAAAATCAATACGAATTAGCATGGAGAGAGTATAGGGAAACCACTTTGATAAATCAACTGTTGAAAACTACCCCCATTGCACTTGACTGAGATTCAAACCTTGGACTCGCTATAAATCCCGTATATTGCAAGCCTGACGCCTTGAACAGCTTGGTCACCGGTGCTGTTTGCTAAGCTTATAATCGCTCCCTTGTTTAATTATTTCCTAAAGCTCCTCCTCTTAGAAAATTCATCACCTAACATAATACACTTTAGCTATAAAATAATGTTTTGAAACCTTTCTTAACAACTCCTTACTATAAAAACTCATCTAACGGATTAGTTAATGAAGTTTTATTGACAAACCGTTAAAACGTAAAAAAATATTATAAGTATAGCAATATGTCTTACAAAGCAATGAAAGTATTAAAGAAGGTCCTCCACAATGTTCCTTTTCAGAACAAAAGAGTTTTAAACGAAAACCAATTAAAATGCTAACAATATTAAAGGAACTCTCTTGAGCTCCCTTATAGGGTAGGTTTAAGTACCCGAATTTTCATGGAGGAAGAATGCAAAGATTACTTAAAAGAAAACCCAGGGAGTCGAATCGAAATATTTATCGGTTCTCTTTCATGTTACAGTTCTCCAAATAAAATTTTAAAAGTTCCTGTTTTGTATCCGAGTCTTAAAAATGTATATTTACTAGTTCTAGTGTCACTAAAATATTTTGTGACTAGAACAAAATGTTAAAATATAATTTATTACAAAATAAGAACTATTTATACAAAAATACAAATATTATAGTACTATTATAATTATTATAATGAGCACTGCATCTTACTACCCGTTCGGGTTATACGCACTTACGCTAATGTGTAGTGGTAGGGTGATTGTGAGATGAAATGGAGGACCTAAACAGTTTAACGTGGAATCCGAACCACGGTGGAGGTCTGGCATTCCACACATTCACAAGTTGTGATTAATACACGTCTTGTCAAAAGTACAAATAATTCAGGATCTTTATAATTGCACAGTTCTTTGATAGTTCAGGGTGCCATTTGAAAATGAGATAATTTTATTTTGTGTTTGCCAGAACTCTAAAAGTAAAAATACCGCTTCTGTAGTTAAGTGGTCAAAGTTACTGGCTACATATCCAAAGATTCCTTGTTCGACTCCCGGGATTTTCAGATTTTCTGTGAATCAATGGGTCTAAAACGGGGTCGACTCAGTCTCGTGAGGGCAAATGAGGAGCTACTTAAATGAAACGCTAGTGGTTCTGGTCTAGAAAACTGAGATTAATGACCGAAGGGTTTGTTGTGCTGAACACATGACACCCTCTATTCGAAGAGGATTGCACTATCTTCGACAACAGATGGCGGCTGACGCTATGGAGTTTTATTTTATAGTTTTTGAAAATAACTTTATTTTTAAATTAATACGTAAAAAAATAATTATTTTTGCGTATTTTTAGTTTAAAAAGGATAAATGAAATTAATGATTTAAAAGCTGGTTTGATGCAGTCAAACATCCACTTTCCATGTCTGGAACAAAAGTAAATAGTGTAGACATATATGATTTTAGTTTATTTGTCAACTATAGCATGTTTGTCAACTCTCTTTATGTATACAAATATTATTTTAGGCTTTATTAATAGGCTTTTAAAATAATGTTACAATATTCTCGACTTGAATTCGAATATGTTTAACTTAAAATGCTACTACTTTCTTGAAGTCCTTTACTTCTTGTTCAACTGGACAGTTTCTCATTTCTCAGTACTCTCTCTTCTTAGAGATGTTTGCTGTCACTCAAAGTTAAATACATCTTCATAAGCTCTTAGCCTAAAGAGTAAAATGATAAAACCTTACACAGTGTGACAATATTCATTCCTCAAGAATCTGAACTCATTAATTTTTACTGCTAGATACTCATTAATACTCTTATAATCCCCTTGGAAAATAAATATATTCTACACTCAAAATAAAAATTAAGTTTCAGAAAGAAGAGCATAAATTGCCATTATAAAATTATTTTTTATAAAAAGTAAGAACCTTTATGAACACGTGAGGAAAAGCTAGTGTTTTTGCAGTTTTTATGGCAAAAACAAATAAAATATTACTCCAGTACAAATATAAAATTTAATTTTCTTCACATGGTAACCTCAACATTTCTTGAATATCTGTCAGTGGAGACCTGGAATTTTGTGAAAACTTGTTCTCTTCTCTTAAAAAGTTGGTTAGATAATGCCACCATGCTCATGGGTGGATATTCAGGAATTGTTGATATCAACATGCGAAGAAAATTAAACTCTATGTTTGTATTGAAACAATATTTTATTTATTTTGGCCAAAATAATATTTTGCCATAACAATTGCAAAAACACTGGTCTTTTCTCGCGTCCCCTTCCATCCCATCTTAAGCAATTTACTTTTTGAATTCTTGTTCCAGCTCTGGTTCTTTAAAAAAAAACTTAATTCTTGTTATCGGTTTTGGTTAGACTCCCCGTAAAAAAAACTACTCCCAAGTAGACCTACACCCGGCCAGGATTCTAACCCCAACCTCTACCGAACCGGCAAATCAAACTCTGACTTGCCGCTATTTATTTTTAAAACTACAAAATAATTTCAAAAATTAAAATCAAAGAATGATAAAAGAATAAAAACTGAGTTTTCCCTCTTCCCAAAACTACTTATTATTATTTGTAATTAATCTAGCTTGAATGAGAATGATAGGTTTTTTTTACTCATTGTAAAATACTTGTAAAATATTCATTAATATAATGCAAACTAATAAATATTCTCGCTAAAATAACCACCAACTTGCAGGTACCAACTTCCCGACACTATTCTCTTCACTTGTCACTTTGGTGTTGAGGTAAAATGTAAACGATGGTTAGTTATTTTTATAAATCCTTTGTAGTGAAGTACAAACTAAGTAATTACCTTTTTTTCACCTTCACTTATTTGTTCATTTTTCACCATTTAAACTTCGAAAACTCATCCTGTTTGCGCACAGAACTTGAGAATCATTAATCTTAAAAAAATAAATGAAAAACTTTCATATAGTCTCTTTAAACTGTATTAATGAAGGATGAAATAATTTGAAAGGAATAATTTCTCTTACAAATTGTATTCTTGTCTCTAACGCCTTTTTTTTTTACGATTATTTTTATTGTGCGATCGGAACACGCTCCGGTAAAGTTATAGTTGTTCTAAATTGCTTATAACCACGGGTATAACAATAACCAATTTACAACGCTCGAAAACATATTGCTTTTTTTATTCCCATTGTTTTAACAGGCTTAACATCTTTATTCAACAAGACGAACAATACACCCCTAGTCTAAGCAGGTTTTTAATTCCAGTATTTTACATCTATCATCCAAACATAGCGCACGACTTACAAATTGGTGTAACATAAGTTACAATATCACTGTTAAGGTTGCCCCACAACGGACACTCACTATAGCGAATTTCGACTCTGGTGTCCCAGAGATCAGTTTTCAATTCTTGTAGTTGTTTTTTTACAATACTCTTTTCATGTGAAAGCTGATATATTTATTTTAAAATTTATCTTCATTATTTTCCCAAAGCTTAGAAACATAAATATTTAGTCAACAGAATAAACCCTGATTACTATTTTTTTTTCATTTCTCTACCTCTACCTCCACCACCGTGGTCTTACTACCCATCCGGGCCAAACGTATTTTAATAATGCTAATGTGGTATTGATGATAAGAAAGGTATAATTAATAGGAAATGTGCTCTTATTTGTGTGGAGGGAGAGCGGAAAACAATTTACATCAAACCGCCTGTTTTACAGCCGGCTGGAATTGTAACCCTGAATCCCCCGTCACCGGCAAACCAGACTATATGAGCCTGACGTTTAGTCTGCGTGCTTACCGATATATGTATATATTTACGCAATATTAATTATGTAGTTTTGTTATAATCTCTTTTTCTTTCTTACCAAAAGGGTCCATATCTTTGTTTGGTGGCGCTGGTTCCCAAAATAAGATTAATGAATTAGTTGAGTCTCAACCCTAACCCTCCTTTGTGGCCAACGGTAACTCCCTCCCAATTTCCTCCACGCGCGCCTCGGAATGCCAAGTCGACCTCTCAAAAGGAACCTGTCACGTAGCGCGTCTGGGACGTGCGGGTACTGCATGGACCAAGTTCAAGGGAGAGTGTGTTTGTCGTTAACCCCTTCCCCCGCGGCCCGCCCTTAAACTCCCTTTGTAGAACAATGGAGGTTTAATTCGGTTAGGACCGAGAGCAAGTGCACAAAACACTTTTCCCTTATTCTCTCCTTCGGTGGAACCGTCTATAGAAACTTTGGCTCCCTGGAGCCGTCTGTTCCAGAACCTCATCATTGTTGCATGGGACTTCCTCCTGAGTTGCCGGGATACGTGGTTAAACGCACACCAGGCATAAAGCTGGGTACGTCTCGGTTTATTAACCTTGGCCGGTCAGAGGTGTAGGTAAAGAACCTCCCGAGTCACAGTCATCTTGAACTTACAGGGGGTAAACAGGAGCTAAAATTGTCAAGGCGCACCATCAGTTTCTTAGGAATAGATTTGATAATTTAATAAAAACTAATACTAAGATTGTATTGAAAAGTTAAATAACTCAAATTCTAATTAATGTGATAATACCCAAATCGGTGGCCGCGTGTATAACGCGCTACTTTCGTGTTGGACAAGACTCCAGAAGACGAGGAGATCGTGGTTTGACCTCGGTCGGGTGCACTGAGGGTGGTTTTCTTAAATTGTTTTCCACTCTCCTTCCACGAAAATGTGAGTGTATTTCCTCTCAATCAAACCTTCCCAATCCCTAAACTCTTAATGTAACTAGTACTTAGGCGTACAACCCGAACGGGTAGTAAGACGTGGTGATAATAAAATTAATTAAAAATGTGCAATTCTTAGAAAAATAATATTGATCATGGACATAAAAATTATTATTATTAGCACTGCGTCTTACTACCCGTTCGGGTTATACGCACTTACGCTAATGTGTAATGTTAGGGTGATTGTGAGATGAAATGGAGGAACTACAGTTTAACGTGGAATCCGAACTACGGTGGAGGCCTGGCATTCCTCACATTCACAAGTTGTGTTTAATGCACGTCTTGTCAGAGGTGAAGGAAGGGTTTTGGTAATAAGATAAAATGGACATAAAAAGATAATTTTTATTCCTCAATTTTCAGTCATCAGTAAACTACCCATAGTTTTAGGTCTAGAATCATAATCATAATCTCTCCTCGAGGTATTACCATACAACATTGTAGGGTCGCGTAGTTACCGGTGCCACGTTTGTAGTATTCATTTTTAGGGCTATTTATTTATTAATCATGTAATTAAAATCTCTTCTGAAATTAATCGTTTTTATTCCAAACACATTAATACATCCTTCAAATATAAATAGAAATACATAGGACACGCGATCCGATACCAAACATGACACAATTACCGACGCGGGATGACCGTGTCACACTACTAATTAATTCTCTTTCACGACAAGGAGTAATTATATCACATTTAATTGATAATGAATGCTCGACGAGGATTAAGTGTGTTTACCATCGCGACATCTCCACACAGACGGGGGTAATTTATATCAAACTCATATCAAAGTGTCCGATGCGGGTTGTACCTGTACATTTTACCCGTGGAAAGTCTCAGTGAAGACTACAGGCGAGATACCGTTGGAGAAAACGCACCTCAATAAAAATATCTCGTTATTCTAAAAAGCACTAGAACATTTGAAACTCCAACCTACTGTGTCATTTTCCTTATCTTGTTTTCGACAAGTCATGCATCTTTCTTACTGATTATGTAATAAAAGTACGGAAAAGCTTGAAATCTCATAGTCAGAAAGAAAAGTAAACAGTTCTTTAATTTTGAATATTATAACGTATAAAATGTATTATTATTATTATTATCATCACCGCGTCTTACTACCCGTTCGAGTTATACGCACTTACGCTAATGTGTAATGGTAGGGTGAATTGTGAGATGAAATGGAGGACCTACAGTTTAACGTGGAATCCGACACGACGACGTGGAATCCCCACATTCACAAGATGTCTTGTCAGAGGTGAAAGAAAGGTTTTGCAATCAGATAAATATGTGCCGGGACCAAGGATTGAACCCCGGCACAGAAGTCCGACACCTTACCCTTAGACCACCAGGTCACCATAAAATGTATTATATATTAGTTTAAGGGGCAAACAAAATCATCAACATCTAAATATCAAATTTGAACAAAATCCATCAAACTGTTTCTACTCTTGGTACATAAAGACAAACAGAATTTGAAGAACCACTTTTTTTAAATTCCGGGGCACATAAAACCTCAAGATCCATCATAATATCGAGGGAGGAAGTGTTCCCGATTACAGTACTTTATCTGTATGATAAAGTAAAATTAGTATCACTTACAAACACTCCCACCCTGACAGCTCTTGAACAACCTGCACATTGAGATACTGTCTCAAGACTTACAGATGTTATTGAGACATGCCTCGAGATCTCGACACCGGCCGAGGACTCCCAGTCTCGTCTTGTGAACCCAAGTTTGACCCCGACTACTCTCGGAGGTCAACATCCTATCTCCATTGTTCCCAGAATGGGGGAGAATATTGAAAACGTGCAGTCGTATAAATGATCTGTTGGCGAGGCGAAGAGAGTACGACGGTTGTCAAACACTCGCTGCTCGCCATATACGAGGCAGATCCTGGCGTCAAGACCTTGTGGCACACCACATTCCTTCCTAACAATGCTTGCTCGCTAGCTACTCGTCTTCTCACGACTCTACCCGGTTTGTTTTTAGCAACGTACCACTTGGCGTTGTTCAGATGTTAGAATCGCCGGGAGGCAGTCACTGTACCAGGGGTACTTAAAATAGTCTGTGCTGTCTTGTAATTCAGTGCATTCTATCATTTAATTATAACTATCGGTATTCAGCGTGCACGTTCTAAACTAACTTATTATATCAGCACGTGACATATAAACTAACTAAACTCAAGCACTCAACCGTCAATTCATCACTGTGTAGTGCTGACATGTCAAATTAGTTTGTACGGTACATAACGGCCACATTGGACATCACAAATACTGAGGGGGCCATATTTAGAATTTAAAAAATCTGTATTCTATAACGTTATTGTCTACAGTTCATGTTCCGCGAAGGGCACTACGTTTTGTATTTACATGGACTCACTACATGCGGGGATGGCTCTTTGTGGACATTTTTTATCAGGCTATAACTTTAACTCGCCTATGTTTTAATAACATGTTTATTCAGCGTGATTGTTGTACCGAACTGGGTGAATATGCGATCCGATATCACACTCGATGCTATTTCATTTCTTAGGGAACTGGGATGGTTAAAATGGGATTGGATCATGCATGATTGATCCAATCTATTGACTGGCGTGGAATAATTATGGTTCCGACTAAGATTTGGTTACTGATTAAAAAAAAGTTTTCTCTTGATGAACCTAATAGGTCCCGACTGCTCGACGACTATTACGCGAGTGTCGTCACCCCCGCTTATCAAAAGGGTTATTTTCTAAGACTTGGCTTCTAGAATACTCGAGTAACGATGCATTCGTCCCTCGTCTCTACCTCTTTGTCCTTCGAGAAGATTTTGTCTGGGTGGGCGATAGAGAGAGAAGGATGTTAAACCACGTATATTTACTGCGAAATATAATGTAAATTAAATCAATTTGTAATATTAATATTATTAGGTATTTTTGATTAGATATTATTATCTCTATTATTTTGGAAAAAGGGATGTGTAAAATATAGTTACAATTATTGTAATTAAATAAATTAAAAAATAATTTCCAATGTTGTATCTTATTATTACAAAAAGAAAAGAGTAGGCACCCTATATAAAACAATAAAAGCCTTTAAACCTTTTATTTGAAACAATGGTTGGGGCTTTAAATACTATACTAAAGTCATTTTCATAATTTGTTGACAAATGTGTGTCTGTACGTCGAAATCTCTCGGATGTTTGGTTTCAGTTCATGTGATAAAACAACCTGTTAATATGCGTATGTGTTGCCAAACATTGCACTTATGTGATGCGCAAATTCAAAATGTTTTGGGAAGTGATCCACTCCAAAGAAAGAGTACAGGTGTGGTACACCAATCTCACTTACCAGAATTCTCTAAATTATACCACATTCTCAAATATCACATTACAAAATGTTGTTTCCTCGACGGTATTTCCTCGGCATTTATAAAAATAAGAATAATAGTTCATCATAGCTCAAAAGGTCCATGGGCCGCACAAAATCATTTATAAGACTTAGGTACAAGATTGCACCCGAACCTGAAAATTTATCGAAGAATAGCTATCTGTATTCTTCATTAAAAAATTCATTGTGTTCAATGCCACTTTTATGATAGCGAAGAGTACTTCAAAAAGCTTCTAAAGCTATTCACTCATCAAAATTGCCGGGGGAATATCATTCAAATAGTTTATAGAGGCATCTAAATTTGGCAACCCATTCAAAATATCTTACAGGGGCATCCAATTGTCAGACATTTACTGTGATAGGGTCCCTGGAGCCTCCTTGGCGTGAATAGAATTACCTCAAAAACCCTTTATTTTTTGCTAACTAACCCCTTCTACCCCAAGACAATGTTCTGCCCTGGTAACGCAAGGGTGTTTTGAGAGAGCATTACCTGCAACAGTGGGCACACAAACTAAATATCAGGCTCATATAGTAGCGCTCAAACCCTGGTTGGGTCTACTGATTTTTTTATTTAAATGGTTCCCCCCCTTCCCCCTTTCATTCAAATCCGGTGATGAAGGCTGACGAACTAGTGTTTGTTTTCTAGAAATAAGTTGGTTAACAATTCGTGTGATGAATCGGTAAAACAATGTTGAGTTTTTTGCAACTAAAAATAAAAACACTTCAGACAAGTTGAACTCATCTGAACAAGATCAACGACAAGCAACAGTCGGTACTTGGACTAAGGCGTTAGTCTCGTCTCCTCTGGTTTGCCGTATAAGGGGAGGCTGTAATTAAAATCCCGGCTAAGTGTACTGAGGTAAGGATTTTTCTAAATGGTTTATCCCTCTCTCTCCACTGAAATGCGGGCACCCTTCCTTTGAATTCTACCTTTTTCTCCTTTACCTCGGTAGTGTAAATATTTGGATGTTCTAGGAGAAATAACAAAACAAGTGAAATTAAACTTAAATAACTTCATTTTAAATTCCCAGCGTCAAAGTGTTTCTGTACTCGTGATGCGCCCGGGGGAGGCGGTGTGTTCGCCAGAGATAATTTGTCTATTATGCGCGGGTGAAAGGAAACCTATGTAGGGGTAGAATATGTACCCGGACTCGGCCCCAAACCCGGGCGACATAATAATTAACTTGGCGCGAACCTTCGCCGGCGAACTAATAACCAGTACCCTCGTTACTTTCGCCGATATTGCTCGTGTAGAGGGGGTTGATATTAGGGGATGAAACGTACACTCGCCGCCCCAACGTTTGATTCCATCATGGTAATTTAGTTGTTATATACAACACAAACTTGATAACATTTTACTATATCATTAGTTTTATTTTATAGGTATTGATAATATATAGGCTCCCAAAATATACATTTGCGGAACACATGAATAAATTGACGCGTTAATACGTTAACGTAGATCTAGTAGCTTCCTTTGAAAATTGGATTGTACATTTTCAAACATACGGGTTTTCCCGACACATTTTTGAGTCTGTGAAGAAAGTACCCTTCGTTTACTATGTAAGGACGCAAGCTCACCTTGCGTTATTCCACTATGGTAGGGTCTCTTGCTTATAAAATAGGGTCATAGTGTAATCCGTCAAGTTGAGACTGCTACCTGTCAGGGTAAATTGAGTATACCTGCTGAGCTATGGGCCCCGAATTTGATTCTTGAAGCAAACATAGTTGGTGAAATATTAGAGTTTTTGCTTTCACGTTGAGGATTTGCGGACCTTGTGCTGTCTCTAAAAAAATAGTGTTAGATTTTTTTATCGGGTAATTACAATCATTTGGTTTTTCAGAATGTTATCGTAAAATAGGAATAAAACACTGTGGATGATTTAAAAGTTAAAGAAGTACATATTTAAAATCTTGGGGTCGATTTTTTGAGCATCTATAACATGAAAAAGTTAATATTTAAAAAAATTCTAAGTAAACTACACCGACTACAAGGAGGCTTGTTTCATCAGCAAATGTATAATAAAGCGATACAGTGAAATCACTTCGAAACTATTTAAAAAATAACAGATAAAACACTATTTTGTCGTACAGCTTGTTGAGTGGCTGTGCGCCTACCATCTTGAGAATATTTTTTTAGATTCGGATTACTAGTAAGTAAAAATTTTAAAATAATTTTTATTTTTTTCAAATTTACCTAGCTCGCTGAAAAAGTCCAACGAAAAGCCTCTCAACTTATGTTGTGCCATTCATTGTCTTCTTGTTACAAAAGCTAGATTGACTTCGTGCTGCGCAGCTGAATCAGAGCTGCAACGAGGACATCTGGTTGGATGCGACACTGGCACAGACAATGAAAGTTCATCGTGCAGAGTAAACATTCGTTGACACCTTCACTCGTTTATCCGCACCGGTGGCGTCAGCTACGCGATAGACTAGATTGCCGATGACGTAGAGGTCAAGACCCATATATATATATATATATATATATATAATATTATTAGCACCGCGTCTTACTACCAGTTCGGGTTATACGCACTTACGCTAATGTGTAATGGTAGGGTGATTGTGAGATGAAATGGAAGACCTACAATTTAACGTGGGATCCGAACCACGGTGGAGGCCTGTCATTCCACACATTCACAAGTTGTGATTAATACACGTCTTGTCAGAGATGAAGGAAGGGTTTGGCAATCAGATATATCTGTGCCGGGACCGAGGATTGAACCCTGGACCCCCAGTACCATACCTTTATAGTTTTTCGCGTATGACTTATCACTGTAGATTTCCTATCCCCTCTTACCGCTGATTTGGTAGCACTTCCTCTTAAAACACCCTTTACATCCTAACGTCATTAATTTAGTGGTTAACCAACGAGTTAAAACTAGGGATAGGAACCTCAAATTCTTAGAGATATTCAATACTAAAAGATTCGAGAAAATCCTAAACATTTTTGTTTATCTTTTTAATTTGTTTTAAAGCTCTAATACTGTATATTAGTGGTCCATAAGATACAAACTCAACAACCAAGCCCCCGACCATAAATTTTACATTTAACTGAATGTATTAATTAATTTATGGATTAATGGATGTATGGATGGATTATAAGAATATTGTTTAACATTTAGTTTAGTTACTATTTTTCTTTCTTCTAGTAATCCATTATATTTATTTTTGCTCAGGTTAATATTTGATATCAAAGATTCGAATTCGACATTCAGGACTCGAAAGTTAAATGAAGATTCGGATTCGTAAAATAGTGGACTCGACCCAGCTCTAGTTAAAACATATACAGTAAGTTATAAAAATGTATCCTTTTTGGAGCACGCTGATTCATCGTCATTCATGACGTGTTTTTATTTTAATCGCGATATTTAACATATACTTAACCTAGAACAACCTGCCAACTTTAGCGACAGTAATTTAACTAAACAAATGCTGCACTATCTTAGGTACCGCCTAAACTCTGATCGTTGTTTCCTTGACTTATAATAATTATCACCGAGTCTTACTACCTGTTCACCGTTCAAGTTTTACGAATATTAATAATAATAATTACGATAATGGGGTAGGCATAATGAAGAAAGCATTTTATAAGAAATATACCCGCATTTGCATGGAAGAAGAGGGGGAAATTATGAAGGAAAAATCACTCTCACTACACCCGACCAGGAATTCGAACCCCAATCTCCCCGTCATCAGCAGGCCAGTCCAACACTAGAGTGACACCTTAGACCATTTGGCCACTGAAGTGGGTATTTGACTTAAAGTCGGCCTACATAACCAGTGGGCCACGATGACCGACATGTACTAGAGAAACCACGTTTATGTTTGACTGAAAGACCGTTATTATCTTGCATACATTATTTATTAATGATGCTACGCACTGTTATCGTGTTAGAAAGTTACAATTTAATACTGTCCGGGATATAACGAACGCTCTATATCCCTAATTCCGCGCGCATAGACTTGTCAACTACTTCTTTATGGTAATCAATCTAATTTTCTTCATCTTCTATACTTAATAAAGTGATTAGTTGAATGTAGCAAACCGAGAGTCTTCAGCGATAACTTTTTGGATGTATTTATTGGTCGTGGAACAAAACAGTTTATTATCTCTTAGTTGGTAAACGTGACTCATAATGGCCTAAGCATCGGCTTCGTTAGTGTTGTAGGATTCTGCTAGGAAGAACCTTATCTGCCGTTTTTTCAGCAGATACTTTCATTGATACTGTCATGGGCAAAATGGCATTAGAAAATTAATTTTTTAAATGAAGAATAAAAAGTCAAAGTTTATTTTTAAAATGAAGGGTAAAACATACCTTCATGTAAATATATATATATATATATTATTAGCACCGCGTCTTACTACCCGTTCGGATTATACGCACTTACTCTAATGTGTAATGGTAGGTTGATTGTGAGATGGTTGGTGACCTGACGGTCTAGGGGTAAGGTATCAGACTTCTGTGCTGGCGGCCGGGGTTCAATCCTTGGTCCCGGCATAGATTTATCTGATTACCAAACCCTTCCTTCACCTCTGACAATACACTTGTGAATGTGGGTAATGCCAAGCCTCCACCGTGGTTCGGATTCCACGTTAAACTGTAGGTCCTCCATTTCATCTCACAATCACCCTACCATTACACATTAGCGTAAGTGCGTATAACCCGAACGGGTAGTAAGACGCGGTGCTAATAATAATAATAATAATAATAATGATTGTGAGATGAAACGAAGGACCTACAGTTTAACGTGGAATCCGAACCACGGTGGAGGCCTGGCATTCTCCACATTCACAAGATGTCTTGTCAGAGGTGAAGGAAGGGTTTGGTAATCAGATAAATCTGTGCCGGACCGAGGATTGAACTTAGGTCGCCAACACAGAAGTCTGACACCTTACCCCTAGACCGCCAGGTCACCTTTGAAAAGTTACTAGACCAAATTATATATCCCTACGCCGAACCATATAATCTGCAAAAACATGTGTTTAGCAGCTGTCAGTTCTGACAGGCAAAATTTAGGTATACACCTAAATGTTGATTGTCAGAAGTCATCTGTGAGCTGTCAGTCAGCACCAAAGAAGCCATGGGGCTACTATACAGGCTTTTAATGCACACTTCCGTCTACCATGAATAATAGCAAGCTAACCTTACACGCTTCTACTATGGCTTAGCTTATAACATAGTGCCATAGTGTAATCATACAAGTAAAGAGTGCTAGCTCTCGGGGTAAACAAAGTGTACAGTCTAAATTTCATAGTAAGAACCTTGTCAGACACCTAGAAAAATTAATAGATCTACTATCACGTATTTATACAAGTAATGTGATCCCTTTTAATAGCTTTTATCAATACCTGTGAAATTTCATTTTTAATATAGGTAGTGAAATGTTATCGAAGTTGACCGGAAAAAAAAGTTAGTTTTCTAAAATGTATTTCTAGCAGAATCCTTTTGTAGTGCCCATTTGTAAGTCTAGGTTTTGTCGAATCCTGGTGGGAAGAAACTTTTAGAGTATACAATATATATAAGGTATTCACGAGCTAAGTTTACCTGAATGACAGCTCGAAATGTTACTAGAAGTAATCCCTAATATATCACTACGCCAACAGCTGACATCTATCACTTTAGATGACTGTAATGAAAACAGAAGGTAATATATTAATGTGATAGTTAACCACAGTAATTTATGCCAATATTATTTATATATTTATTTGAGGTCGGACACAAAGTTTATCTATAGTTTTATTCCCCTTAAAAAATATTAACATCACTTTCACAAAAACTTCTAACAAACATAGCCTCAAAATGGCGACTGACGAATTTTAAACCATATGATTGAACATAACGGTAAACGAGTTTTTTTACGGTTATGCAGACAGGCAGTTGATGAAAATACTTTATTCAGTTAAATATTTCAAAATACGATAAAATAATCATAAAATCATATATTCTATGTAAAAAAAATTACAACAATTTTCTCTTTTCCAAGTAAATACGATGCCTGTATTAAAAGGTATTGATGTGTGCACTATATTAAACATAATCAATAACGTTCCAAAAAGAAAAATAAGTACTTTTAGTTATGTTTAAAATATTGTTTCGAGTTGGATAAAAAGAAATTATTTAAATAAATGAAATAGTATGAGAAAACTTAAGTTTACGTTATTTTAAATGTAATATATAACAGGTAATTAAAGATCTTAACATCCATAACAAAACTGTGATCTTTTACAAGTGTTGGCAACCCAAAACCTAAACATATGATTTTCGAACTGTCATCCAGGTAAAAACATATCGTGAATGGAATATACTTACATTTTTTTGTCAATATTGATATAATTTTAATAGTTTTTTAGCAATTTTATAGGAATATTGATATGATAAATCAAACGTGACCGTTGAAGATCACACGATTTGACTTATAAATATATTAACAATTCTTCTTCTTATTAGAACCGCGTCTTACTACCCGTTCATGTATATTTAAAAATATTATTACTGTAAAAAATATTCAAAATGTTTCTGTATTCTTTTACTGCCAAAAAGTTTCCCTTTATTAAAACCAGACTGTAATTCCCTAGCGACTAAGTATAAAATTACTTTTTGTGAACCCACCCCTCCTCTCCCCCACGGGTTTCTCTAAGTCTTCAACTTAGAGGTAGGGGTAGTGGGGATATAACAATTCTTTAGACCGACTTAAACCATTTTTTTCCATCCGTGTTTCACTTCTCTTTCAGGTTGTACACACACATTAATTGCGCTAATGGGCTATAGATGAGGCAGGTATAATTTAGAAGAAATGTACCCACTTTTTCATAGAGAAGGGAAGAGAGATTAGAAAACTAATGAGGAGAAAATAAACTCCGGTACACCCAGCTGGAGCTCCAACCCCGAACTCCTGCTCACCGTCAAACCCGACCAAAGTTAACGATTTACCCCGCGCGTGACCGTCGAAGTGGATGGTTAGTTTTATTGTATTTAAAACCTGCTTCGGTGTCCGCATGGTTTAAGGCGTCACTATCATGTAAGTTTTAACTGCCGATGACAGGGAAGGTTTGAATCCCGTTTGGGTGTACGGAAGTTTTTCCTAAATGATTTTACACTCTCCCTCCACGCAAATGCAGCTACACTTGCTCTAAATGTAACCTTCCTCATCCCTAACTCATTAGCTTCAATAGTACATATGCATAAAACCCAAACGGGTAGTGAAACGGCGTGTTAAAAAAATTCTAACTTTTTTTTAAAGAGAAGATGAATAGTACGTATTAAAAATCTTTCGTTTTTTATGAACTTTGTATATACTTTTTAATATCGTGACTGTTGACAGTGACTGAGCAGGCAAAGGAGGTCGCGCGT
Organism: Timema poppense; assembly: GCA_902141375.1. Lineage (NCBI taxonomy): Eukaryota > Metazoa > Arthropoda > Insecta > Phasmatodea > Timematidae > Timema > Timema poppense. The sequence continues at coordinate 69,067 of CABFOV010002412.1, forward strand.
TTTAGTTGAGTAGTGGTCTGCCGAGTATCGTTCAACACTTGCAGTTAGTTAGCCGCACTCGCCATCCGCAAGGAGGAGAATGTTAATATACTGGTGATGGCGTTAAAAGCCATTCTCTATGCATCCTTCGAGGGTCCTTGATATTGTTGAAATAATTTCACAGAAAAGGCTGACCGGAAATCTTATAGCCTAGACCATTTCAGGTAATTGAAATTACAAATAACGGCTGAATCGATTTTCCAAACGGTCACTCATTTTAAAAGTTAGTAAGCTTTCAACAAAAACTAGATTTTACTAAAGAATTCCCAGCCTTTCTGCTGTCTACGCAGTGGGTAATTTGTACATTCATTCTTTGTTTACATCACCATAAAAACCTTGATTTGTTTATGACTGTAAATCGGCGAATAAAATGGTTCTCTTTGGTTAAAGACAGCTCAATAATTCATACTTCAATGGTATAGTGCAACAAATATACAGAGTGTCCGGAAACTTTTGGATACGGACTGTACCCCACGATTATGTGTCCCAAACTAAGTATAAAATATTCTTTGGTAAAAATACGTTAGGCCCTCAGTTCCCGAGAAAACTACATGAAAGTTCTGAAAACAGTTGAAGAAAGAGGTTATGTGACAGTGCTGTGCCTTGCAATATTAGTTGGTGGTACGCCATAGGTCTAGGTAAAGATTCGAGCTCAGTGATGTCAAATAGGCCACGGAGTACACACACGTTTATTGGGTCATGGCAATGGGTGCATCAAACAATAAAGCCGGACTTGTGGTACGATTGTACGCCGATCCCTATCGCAACAGACGGCACCCAAGTGTAAATGTGTTTCGCCAGTAGGAGTTGCTTTGGTGGGAAACTGGTCAAATGGGACCAGCACAGCGCGTGGCTGCAGGACGGCCACGCAATGTGCGGACAGTGGAGCTTGAGGATGCTTCACTAACTGTTGCCCAACAAGCACCAGCACTCAGTACACGTGACATCGTGCGGGCTACGAACGTATAAAAGTCAGCGGTACACCAGGTTCTGCGTGATGAGGGCTACCACCCATACCATTACACCGAAACGCAGCATCTGCTACCACATGATCTTCCTTGCCGTGTAATGTTCTGTGAGTGGCTTCTGCAACAACATGAGGTGGATTAGGATCTTGTCAGTCACATACTGTGGACCGATTAAGCGTGTTTCAAACATGATGGTATGCCTGACTAACTCTCACAACAACCACCTGTGAGCCCTTGCTAACCCGAACACCACTCGAGTTCATGCCTATCAATGTATGTGCCGGTATTGTTGGGGATACACTCTTGGGCCCCTATTTGCTACCGGAGCGGCTAAATTCGCAGTATTACCGTTTCTTTATTTGTCACCCTCTTACCTCGCCTGCTTGAGGACGTCACGATGTCTGTGCGCCAGGATATGTGGTTTAAGTGTAACGGTGCTCTAGCTCACTTTGCAGCTATATTACTCTGACTGCTACGCGACAGTTACAACCCGCAAGTGGATTGGGCGTGGAGGACCTTTGGAATGGCCACGGAGGTCACCTAAAATCACTGGTTTATCTACAAGACGACCTGCCGCAGTTGGCCGAGGACATCATCACGCGGCTAAGTGCAGCTATCAGCACGGTTGGCGTCCCCATGCAACGCCACAAGCATCAAACGTGCGGAAAAATGTATTGCTATGCGCGAAGCAAATTTCGAACACCTATTATGAAGGTTCGACAATCTTACAGCTCATATAACGTGCTGTGCTTAAAGTGGAATAAAGTATTTTTCAGTACTTTAATGTCATTTTTCTCGAAAATTAAGGGTCTAAAGCATTTTTACCAAAGAGTATTTTATATTTAGCTTAGGCCAGAGAATCGTGTGTCATAGTCTGTATCCACGAATTTCCGGACACTCTATATAGAGAGCTGGGAAAGGAGTTGTTTTAAAGTTTTCATCGTGGTGTGAAGAGGAAAGATATATATTTCACTTGAAATTAAACACCAAAAGCTTAACATCTATAGAAAGTTGATAGCCTTTGACGAATACACCTTTAACTGGAAAGTCGAGTGAGGCCTCATTATATAGAAATATGTTTTCAATAAAAAGTTTTGAATATATTTTCAGTATAATCTGCAGCCATAACGATCCACTGTAAAAATATAATACCATTTGTTTCATGATTTAACATTTAGTTGTTATTGTTTCTTTTTATATTTTACGAAGCAAATATAATGAGGTCTAGACTTTATCATGTCACAATTACCATACTATTTACATTGGATTTATAGAACACCGTGGTTATGGATGTCTTAGTCTATGGGGTAGGGATGAGGATGTTTGTTTTGGAGGGAGTGCACCCACATTCACAAATATAAGGGACGTGAAAACAGATTTATAAATCGCATAAGGAAAACCACTCCTCGTGTAACTGGCAGAGACTCGAACCTTGACTTTCCCGTCTTACCGGCAGCCTACTATATTGCTATACTGACGTCTAAGATCGTGTGACCAACTGTGTGTGGGTTCATTAGTGGCCGAGCAAGCTTCATTCTACTTATACGTTTATTTGAGTAACTCATTTTATTTTTTGTTGGGAGATTTTTCAGCAAGTATTTTTATACTCTAGTAAATAAATCACACAAAAAAAATCGTAGTTCCTGACAAAGAGTAGGATTTGATTTTAGTGTGGCGTGTACTATTTCGTGACGACCCCTTTAATTTATTTCTCCTGTGGATAGTATTTTCTTCCCATCGCCTTCTTTGTTCTGTGATTACGCGCGACGCGTTGTCCACATGTGTGAGGCGCCGTCATGCAACGCTGACCTATACTCCATTCACGGTAGGAATTACTCTCTGAAAGGTCTTTTTTCCTACCAATATCGTACTATATAATAGATTTCTGGTAGGAAAAAAGGCCTTCCAGAAAACAATTCCTACGGTGAACGGACTTTAGTCGGCCACAGATCCAGGGAACCCTGATCGGACTCGAGCTGCGCAGAAAATAATTTTTATACTCTTTGTCATCAATAATTCTTATGTCACTTTTACGTTTAAGCCAAGAGTAAATAATTAGTTTAAAACCAAAGATTATTGAAGAGTTTAAACCTGAGGACTTTTATTGACTTCACCCAAGAAGAGATGACATAATGAGAATATTTATAAATAACTTTTAGTAGCCGAAATTGACGCCATCTGTGAAAGTGGAAACTGCTTAAAACATTACAAGGCGCATAAATCCAAGGTAATATATTTAATGATTTTCTTAAGTGTCAGAAAATGTTCTTCATTTGGCGGACGAACCACAACCCTGCTGAAATATGTGGACGCTGACCTCTTCGTTATGTTAGGCATGTACACCTTTCAAACGCAGGTGTGACGCCTAACTGAAATTGATACAGGGAAAAGGTGTAATTAAGAAAAACTACACTAACATTGGCTTCGAGGCAGTAAAGAAAACGGCAATATTGTTGAACCAGCTTTAATACAACCGTTTGGAAATGAACCTTGCCCTTCAGGATCAGAGCCTGTCCAAGGTTGGCGCACATTTGTCCGTACCGCACAGTGTCTGCTCATTTATACGGTCCAATTTTCTCAAAAAGAACCTTATCTGACAGACAGAAAAGTTACTAGATCCTTATTTGCGTATTCGTATGTCAAGTCATATTATCTGTGGCTGTTACTATAAAATAACAATAAGAATATGGTAACATGTTATCATTGTTGACCTCAAAATAATGTTATCATTTTCTTAAAGGCTCTTCCTGCGAAAATTTAAACGTACACTTCATTTACCCTGAAAGGTTGCAGTTTACCTTGATGTATTACATTATGGCCATATCTTACAAGCAACGCCATGGTGGAATAATGCAAAGTAAGCTCGTTACTTTACAGTATAAACAAGCGTATAGTACGATTTTTTTTTTTAGGAATAACAGTAGATGTTAGTTGCTAACGTTACTAAAACAATTTTAATATATTCATACATCAATTCGTGTTATCCCCCACTGTCATTTTTGATAGATATTAATGATACCTGTAAAATAACACAAATAATATAGTAAAATATTACTAACGTTGACCGCAAAGAAATATAAGATTTGAATTTTCTCTGTTGTTCTTACAACTAAAATCGGGGTATACATTAGTTTGTATCAACATGTGGATAAACTCGAATTGGTAAAATTGGTATAATTCACATGTGAGCCTACCTTAACCGTGTGGTTGAACCTCTTCCTGTTATGAGCTCAACGTCTCGGCGAGCCCGCGTGAAGGGAGATAAGGCCACAACGTTTAGTCGCGGCAGAGATAAATGATGCTCTCTGAGATGACCTTGACAAAAAGTGGGAGGGCTCCCACTGTCAAGGATGTTGTTCGGGCTGATGTACCTGCAGATACCAAAGTTGACCCTGGGAAATATTTCTCCTGACAATGGAATTGTGACAATCCCTCCTATCTAGGTGTGAGATGACCTTTTGTGGTGTGGGAACACATGTTGCACCAAAGAACAGCAACGCCTCACATGTTTTTTTGGTAACTAGTATATACCAACATATTTTTGTTGATAAGAAACTTAGAGGTGCATTCCATTAGCTTATTCACATATCGTTGACTTTTCTTTTTTGCGTTGCTCAGCGTCATACGGGCTATACGCTTACGTACTAATTAATTAATCTAATTTATTAGGAATGAGGAAGGTTTAATTTAGAAAGGTAGAGAAAATGTACCTACATTTGCGTGGAAGGTTTAATTTAAAGGAAGTGTGCCCACATTTGCGTGGAGGGAGAGTGGAAAACTATTTAGTGGAAACCCCCTACAATACCCCCCGAGTGGGATCGAACCTCGATCTCTCCGTCATCGCCAGTCTATCCTTTTTCAAGAGTTACGCCTTAGACTAGGGGTCCCTAAACTATGGGCAGTGGAATGAAATTGCCGGCCCACGAACGCTTTGACAAAAAAAAATCGTAAAAAAGAATGTAAATGATAAATACCGAAATAACGGTGCTCCTGTAATCAATACTCAAAATACCTATCTGCATACAACAAAATGTGTTTCACTGCCTCTTAACGAAAAAATCTTACGTTTTAGTATAATTATTGTGTACACTCGTATATCCCTAACTTGTTTGTTCTTCATTATTCCTTTGAGAAAATAAACTTACATTTTTTTATTTATGTTTAACTATGGTCATAATCTGTACACACACACACATATATATATATATATACATAATGTATAATTATATTTATAAATATATATACATTATATATATATATATATATACATAGATAATGTATAGCTCTTTTTTGATCCCGCCCGCCTAGCATGTTCAATATCCTAATGTGGCCCTCCACTCAAGAAGTATGGGGACCCCTGCCTTAGACCATGTAGCCACCGAAGTGGGTCACCGCCTCTAATTACCCTTCCGGGCAAATGGCATATTTAAACAAACGCGTTAAGGATGAAGAAGGTATAAATTAAAAGAAGTAAATTCGAATTTGTGTGGAGTGTGTGCATTTTATATAAAAAAAAATCGTCGGGAAACCAGACGCGTTTATCCGCGTGTCCAACGTTGCAGGTATTTTAGAACTATTCAATGTTTGATTAGTTCTAATAATTTCACTTTTATTCATTTTCTCTTTAGGCTTATTTATTTCTTTCAGTGGGTGACCTGGTGGTCTAGGGGTAAGGTGTCAGACTTCTGTGCTGGCGGCCGGGGTTCAATCCTCGGTCCCGGCACAGATTTATCTTATTGCCAAACCCTTCCTTCACCTCTGACAAGACGTGTATTAATCATAACTT
>CABFOV010002412.1:74977-86062 GCA_902141375.1 Timema poppense
GGAATGCCAGGCCTCCACCGTGGTTCGGATCCCACGTTAAACTGTAGGTCCTCCATTTCATCTCACAATCACCCTACCATTGCACATTAGCGTAAGTGCGTATAACCCGAACGGGTAGTAAGACGCGGTGCTAATAATAATAATAATAATATCTCTTTCAGCAACCACGTGACGTCTCTCAAGCCCCTCCACTCCTCTCTTTCCCTCATGCCTCTTTATATGTTTCTAAATCTCTATTTTATAAATAATTATTTGATGAGTATTTGCATTTATTTGTATTCGCTAAGTTGTGGGAGATAAATTGAAAATAAACGATTAGAATAATTGTCGGGAGATAAAATAAGTTGACATGATTGATCATCTTATTTGCTTTAGATGAAAGTTGGTCAAATAAATCGATAATTATAGAGTAATATATGTAATCGATCAAATATCTTGTTGTTTATAAAGCAACATTATTATTTGACGACAAGTTTTGTTTCTTATTAAAGCATATTTTATTCTTGAATATCATAAGTTTTTTTGTTTTTACTCTTTTCAAAACTGGTTAATTTAAAACTTGTTAAGACTACATCACTGCCATTACGTATTATAACATGAATGTTCTTCGGTGATGAGGTTCTCAATTTGTTTATAAATTTTATTGCATACAAACTATTATTAATTTAGAGAAAACATCTTTGTTGGTTCAAGAAGTACCTTATTTTTTATATGTAAAGAACATACTGTCTACTTTGGCACGTGGTCTGTAACCCGTAATGTAATTCTAGATCTTAAGATCAGGGAGTCGAACCGGAACCAGAACTGAAACTAACGGTATTTTTTTAGGAACCAAATAAATTGCCTAAGAACAGGAATTAGATTTCTTTTTTCTACGCGTTCGGGTTGTACGCTGAATTGGAATAGATATTTATTTTAAGTTCATAAAGGTTATAGGTTATTAAAGGCTCTAAAATTTTATAATTATTTTTTCATGCCCTCGTTTCCTTAACTTAATTTCATTTTGAAATAATTTACTTTCCCTTTTTTTAAGGATTTTTTGTCAAGGTATTTTGTGTTTTTTTATATGAATAACTCATATTTTCTTGTAACTTTTTTAAATGTAGGCCTACGTTTCTAACTACGATTTTTATAATGGTAGTTTGACTCTTAAATAAAAAATTGAAATAACTGCAAACAGAACCAAATTAAAAACCAAAAAGAACAGGAACGTTTATTTTTCTTTAACCTAAACCAGAACTAGAACCTTAAAATGTTGGTTGGGTGAGTCGTAACAAGAACCCGTATCGATGCATATTTCGGTTCGACTCTATGCCTAGAATTATATTACGCGTGTGTAAGTAGTTTTTCAACCCCTAGTGAACTAAACCCCCAGACACGTTCCAATTTCAAAATAAATGTTTCATGTCTTCTTTCCGTGGTCGACGCTTGTCCTGAATAATTGAATTGAGGACATATCGAACGATGCCTCCTCTTTGATATCGATTGACTGGCGTGGTGCAGTATGGGTAACTAACTGACTACTGCTCTAAGAAATTATTCAATCGTCTTAAAAAAAACTGCCAATATTGAACAATCTGTTTCAAAACACATTTATTATTTTTATTTTTAGCACCACCTCTGACTACCCGTTCGAATTACTACATACGCATATTTTCTAATTACTCTAATGTGTTATTAGTGACAAGTAAGGTTGAATTTGGACGAAGTGTTCTTGCATTGGCGTGACGGTTAAGTGTAAAAGCATTTAGGTAAAAATACCCTCAGTACACCCGACCGGTATTCGAATCCCGATCTCCCCGTCGTCGGCAGTCTAGTCTCTTGGAGAGTGATGCCTTAGACAATTCGGCCACCAAACCGGGACATGTGTTTTACACGCTAACTCCGCGTTAGTAATATTGTGATCCAGAGCGTCATTACCTAGACATCTGAAAAAAAACAAAACAGGAAAAGTTACTTTCTCATATAACACTTAACTTTTAGAGAAAATATGTCTTAGATTTGTTGTTGGTCGCACGGATAGAGTAACGGACTGTCTAGGTAGGCAGGAAATCGATCCCCACTGATTGCATTGCATTGAGCTATTGAGATTAATTTTTATCACATTTTGGTTTCCAGTCATCCTTCCAGGGGAATACTGGTGCATATTTTCCTAAATTTCAGCCTCATATTGTCTCATTAAATTAAATATATCAAGTTTCGTGTTTCTTATATTAAACCCCCACTTTTATATACTTTTAAATAAATATCATATTACATAATTTTGAAATATTAATTAAAATAAAAGTTTCAAAAAAATTTCATTTCCAGTTCAAGCAAGTCAGTCTTGAAATTCTCACACTCAATGTGATTTGGGAGGGGGGAGGATGTGGGGTAAGGTGTTTTAAAAGATATCTCATTATCCTTTTCTTGATCCAAACACCCTCAAAAGTTATTATAACCGGCAGCTCTACCTTTAAGTTTATAACCGGCAGCTCTACCTTTAAGTTTATAATCGGCAGCAGCCTTTGCTCCGTCCAATCCCAGTCGCAGCCACACCTCTGCACAGGTCATCCGTCGACGACCTTGACTCTCTGTACCAGTCCGCCACCTCAGTCTAACTTATGTATCGCCTTGTTCGGACCGTGGGAAAAGGAGGTAGGAAGCACAGCGTGTTGAAAGGATGATGTGTTTTACGGCTTGAATCTCTCCGGGGTGGCTGCCTTAAGTTTTGACAATTTAAAATCATTATTTAGAAAAGGTGCTCACTTTAAATTGATATGTTACGGTCACTTGAGTATTTTAATAATTGTATTAAATTTTAGTTTAACTGCAATTTTATCTTTTTTATATGAAATAAACAACAATTTTTTATATTAATCTAGGAATGTTGTGACTATGTCATTGATCATTATACACTTTATTATTCCTTAGCTAAACAGCTTCGATGTTTAGAGACCGATAATTTGACATCGGTGGGACTACGCCGATGTTTTTCAATCGATCAGCACCCCTAGTACATATATCAGCCGAGGAAACGACACATAAAAACCTCACGGTGTTCCACCGGTGTATGTACAACCTGTGTGGGTAGCCTACACAAATCTCCTCCAAGGCCTTTATAACAAAGTAATTCACCCCAGGCGTCGTATTGATCTGCCCACTTTGAAGACCGACAGGACAGGTTGTACTCTTATCGAAATTTTGAAGGGAAATTGGATTTACATTCACATGCCAATGGTTGGCATAATATAGGATTCTACATCTACTGAGCGTAGTCTAACTTTGTTTAAAACTTAGGTGGAGATGTTGGGGACGCTAGGAAAGGAAGAGTGTTTTTTTTACAATTTTTATAGCAAAACTTTTTGTTTTCCAAAATAAATAAAATATTTTTTCAGTAACAACGTTTAGTTTAATTTTCTTCACATGGTGATATCAACAGTTGTTGAATATCTGTCATGAGCATAGCGGCATTAAAAGAGAAATTTTATGCGTGAAAGGAAAAAGTTTCCATTAAATTCCAGGACCTCCGTGGTAGATATTCAAAAAATGTTGGTATCATCTTGTGTAGAAAATTAAACTAAACGGAGCAATATTTTATTTATTTTGGTCAAAAAAATGTTTTGCTATAAAAACTGCAAAGCCACTGGCCTATTCTCGCGTCCCCCTCCACCTCACCTTTCTATGATAATTATTATAAACTCTAATAAGAAACTTAAATCCTAATGACTCTAATCTTTGAAATGATTTTTTAAATAAAATAACGTTGAAACATTTATATTTTATAAACAGCAAAGATGGTTAAATATTGTATATAGGTAGGTATTTAAAATATATCCGAACATGGATTTGGTTTAAAATAAACTAAAGCAAATGTTTAGTGTTTGAATCCTTATCCGAGAAGTTATTTATTTTATTTAGTCTTATTTATAAAGGCCTATTTAATAATAATAATTATTATTATTATTATTATTATTTCAGTTTATTAAATCTTTCTAATACGACTAATATTTGAATAGGGGCTGCCATATACCTGAAAAACTGGGAGAATCGGCAAAACACAGGGTATTTGGCAAAAAAGAGATTAAGTAAAAACTGGAATAGCTGTGAATTTGGGACGTTTAACTGAAAATTTATAATACTATGCATTTGTAAAGAATAAACATCAAAACGAAGAACTAATGTTATCTTATCATAACGATTTCAAAACTGCAAACTCCCACCTAGCACACACAGCTATCTCCAGCCGGAATTCGAACCAGAGATATTCTGGAGCCAAGGAATCAGCACCTTGCCTCTTTTAGCAATGGCAGAATTCTTATGCTATTGTATTAACATATTTGCTGTTATAGTAATAATTACTTTAGGTTTTTAGAGTTATTAAATAAAAAATCGATAAAATGTTAAGACCCTAATATTGACTCATTTAAATATATTGAATCTGAGTAGATTCCTATTACGTTCAACTAAGAGGTTATAAAAGGTTTAATAAAAGTGGTAGGAATGAGAAAGGTAGTAGAGAAGAAGAGCACCCGCATTAACGTGGCGAGGAAATAATAAAACCACTGCGATAAATCATCGGAGAAATAAAACTACCTCATTGCACCCGGCCGATATTCGAACCCGGACCTCCCCTTCACCGACATTCCAGTATATCGCAAACGTATGTGAGTTTGAGAGATTAAAAATTAGTTTGCCTATTACTATATTTTACCGAACAAATTGCTGTGGGCATACATGTTGCATAAATTGCCTGATTTTTTTTATGTTGTCTTCTTCTTTGCGCAGTTGGTAAATTAGCTAGCAACATGAGGTCTACAATATTATGTATTCTCTCTTTGAATTCCTCACTTGATACTAAAACTCTGCCCATTTGTAAAGACCCTAATTTCATATGCAAAGCCAACATCTTAATACCTCAACATGTAAACATAAAAATTACTTACCCTTTCATCGTCAGCTGTGCGGCTGTGCAATCGTCACACTCCTTCCGACCCCGACTAAAAGGATCCTTAGATCATAGTGAGCATTTGTCAGTTAAACCGCACTTACTTTACGACTTTATCTTGAACTCTTCTTTTGTCACTTTTGGATAGGGGCAGGAGGGTGGATGTGTGTGTGTATGTTTAACTCTTTGCATCTTAAAACTTATTACCATTTCCAGTTCTTATTCAAAGCTACATCTCAACCGGTTGGGGCATTTCTCTTTTGTTTGTTACATTGAAACTTTTTTTTATCTCTCTCGCTCTCTCTTTCTCCCTCTAACTCTAAAAATAAGAGTAGTGAATCTTTGTGTTCGCTGCCTTCTTATTGTTCTGCAACCCCCCTTACTCACCCCATCTATTATTTGAGACCAGCTTAATAGGCGTTGTTCTAGGTTTGGTCTGAAATCCATTCATGGGAGGCCCACCAACGCAGTCGTTTAATAAATAAGCCAAACCTTGATCCGATGATCTCAATGATGAAGCCACCATTATGTAGATTCTAAGTTACTCGAGTTGTTTTGAAATTGTAATGTTGTTGTGTGTGTTTTTTTAACCGATCTTCGTAAAATAGACCACCTTGGTAACAATGGAGGAAATTACCTCAAGAACGTAATTTAAAGAACTCACCTCTGTGTGTTGTTATTTGAGATAAACGCCCGCTTGTGTCGTGTGTGCCTCAAAAACCGTCATTCTTGGGAATAATACGTTACTGTGTTCTTTCTTTTACTTTGTTTGGATGCTAAGCTGGAATCAGACAACTTCTTAGCTGAATACATAAACTGGGGTGATATTCTAACCACATGGGTTTTTTTCACCAATATTTCGGTACAGTAGCCGGTTATTGCATCTGTAACGATACAAACCATTGCCATTGATAAACGTCAAATGAACCTGCGGTAAAAATAACCTGGACCCAATGCAATTTTCTTTAATCATTTTTTGCCAAATCCGACACTTTATCTCATTGGTATACTTATCGAGGGATCCTATCTAACAAAAGATCCATCTTGAATTAATTTAAAGTCTTTTAAAACATAAATTGAAAATCTAGGAGATATTCATTGTGTTGGACTCACTAAACTAGGCATAGAGTAGAAATACTTATTAACAATACTTGCTCGGTTACTAAAATGTGGCAGCATGTTCAACACACCCTTTTAAAAAAAAAGCCTTTTAAAAACTGGAAAAAAAAATTTCTTGTCATAAAAACCGGGAACTATGCTGGAATTATTCAATTATATAATTTGAGTGACTACCCAGAATCAGTTCAGAAAGGCCACGTTTGATATCCTAAGCTAATATATGTATATATAGCCTAGCTAGTTAATGGTGCAAATATGCCATAAATCTCCGTTGGCGTAGAAGGTCTAGGTTCGGATCTCAACCACGTAGTTTGTAGATAATTTCACCTCCTCTCTTTCTCGTAAGAATTCCCATAATCTTGTCGTTGGATTAGGGGGATGGGGTCTTAGAAGTCTCCTCTTTGCAGGTAGGCGATAAAATAGAGTTCATTAAGCACGAAAGGGATTTTGGCTTTTATGTTAATCTATCTACCTTCTCTATTGCCTTAGTCTCTCTGCCTTTTTAAAAAAAATATCTATTTAATCGGTTTTAGTTCTTGTTTGGGTTTATGTGTATCTGTGGGGGGTCTTTAACACCAAATATTAATCGTTTTATTTAACTCAAGCTATCGTAATATGTACCAGCTACGAGGAACTGTTACAATAGTTTCCTTTGACGCATGTTCTTTCCTAATATCTTGCTCGCCCGACTGTAGGCGACTGAGCCGTGATTTCCCTCCAGCGTGACCAGTATTTAAAAAAATTAATAAAAAAAGAACAAACAAATGAAGGACGTAAATACAAAAGCCCGCGGCCGAGCATCATCACAAGAATGGTAGACCAGACCGGCGCGGCCCGGAGGAACGACCCCGCCCGTGCTCTCGTGTCACTGTAATTTATGCATGACCCGCAGAGACATACACTGTGGTACAAGTTCAGTTCGGAGCCAAGGCCAGTCTTTGTCTCTCGGCGCCAGTCAGTACTACCAACGTTACGATTGTTTTTACTTAAAAACTAATTATGCACACGCTTTACTATAAGCGGAAATACTAATTACGCTAATGTGCTTGGGATGAGAAAGGTTGAATTTAGAGAAAAATACCTGCAATTTCATGAAGGTAGAGTGTGAAAACCATTTAGTAAAAAAAAAAGTACACTCGACTGGAATTTGAGCCCTAATAGCCCTGTCATTGGCGATCCGGTCTAAAGCGAGAGTGACGCTTTAGATCACTCGACTACAAAAGTGGGTAATTTTCATATAAAATATAATAAGTACTTTTAACTAGGGGTGTGTGAAGCTTCCGAATGTCAAAGTCAGATTATAAAGTCAAAATTTCCTTCGCTTCAACTTAGACCCCTTTACAATATTTTTCGCGTCTTTTGAACATTTCGAAGGAAGAAAAAAAAATCTATATTATAATTATAGATTTGAAATATCTTACTAAATATGACATATTTAATCATATTACTATTTCCCGAACGGCTCTTAAAAATTTTAGTAACGTTTTATATATAATTTGATGATTCCGTTTCCGGTAATAGAAATTACGAGTAAATGACTGAACAGATTTTGACAAACGACCACTCATTTTAACGGTTAGGAGTCCAGGATGTCGGGAAAAATAGTAGTTTCCCACGAAAATCCGATTCTCACAGATAATTTTCAGTTTTTCATTATTTGTTTACTCACCATGGAAACCGTCATATGCTGCGTGGCTGTAAATCTTTAAATAATCTCTTTGGATAGCAAATAATAACTCAATCTTTATTTGTTGGTCCGAACACATCACAATTTTCTCCTTGGATGCTGGTCATACAACATCTAAATTGAGATGTCTAAACTGGGAAATCATTTATTTTTTTATTGGAATGTTGTTATCGTTAATTCACATTTAAATCAATAATATTGAGCATAATTTGAAAATTAAAAGGCTAAGTTCGTGAAAATATTGTCTACGTTTTGTTTCGCGCATGATAAAATTATGTTTAAATATGTTTTGGTATGTATTAAAAGCTCAAAAACGATAAAATGATCTTGAGTAACGTTTTAAAAAATAGCCATTTTAACTACGGTATCTAATTATGAGTTTTGATGTTCATTTTTTTTTCCAATTATGGATTTTGATGTTCATTTTAGCAAACAGTAACACAATACAAATACATAAGTTGTTAAGACATGTTTTCATTATACCGCTTAGTTTTGAAGATATGATATACAAAAGTAATATTTTGTGTACCGCATTTATCTTTTCACATTCTTACAAATACATTAAGTTCAGTTTTGTTTCTATGTTGATTCTTAATTTTGAGGAAATCATATTTCAAAGTACCGCAATGTTTTGTGTACCACATCAATATTTTCACATTTCTCTTTCTATCTGGCACTTTCTCTCACGCTCTCACACACTTTCTCCCACTCTCTCCCCTCTCACAAACACACACACACACACACTTTATAACACACACTCTCATAATAATCTTCTATCATTCTCTCTCTCACACACTCCCCACCCTCACATATACTCTCTTTAACACAATTTATTTCACATTATCTTTATTATACTTTCTCTAAAACTCTCTCGTTTTCAAACGCTCTCGTTCTCTCTCAAAAACTCACCTACTCTCTCAAACACTCGCTCTCTTTGACGTTCTCTCTTTCTCTCTCAAACTCTCCTTCTCTCTCACACTCTCTTTAAATCACTCTCTGTCTATCCCAATTTCATGCTTTCTATCTTACTCTCACTCTCTATATCTTAAACTCTCTCTCAAACTCCCTCCCTAATTTAGTCTTTTTAACTCTCTCTTAAACTCTCTCACACACACTCACTTTCTCCCACTCACACTCTCATTTTAAAGGTTAGAAGTCTAGGATTCCGGTAAAAATAGTGGCCTAAAACTAAACCTAATTTTCCCAGAGTATTTTCCATATTTTCCTTCTTTGTGGGCAGTGGTTCATCTGTACAATAATTATTTGCTTACATCTCCATGTAAACCATGATTTGTGGATAGTTTTATATCGGTAAATAAAATATTTCTCTTTGGTTAAAAATTATATCAGTTCAATTCTCATTTAATTGGCTCTGGGCAACAAATAGATAGTGAGCTGGGAGAGGGGTAGTTTTAAAGTTCTCACCGTGGCGTGAAAGGGGAAAATATTTTTTTTTTAGATTCAAATTAAACACCGAAACTTAAAATCTCTATATGTAAAGTTGATAGCCTTTGATGATTAAATTTTCAACTAGAAATTTGAGTGAGGTTTTATTATAATAATAGATCTTTTCCCAATAAGATGTTTCGAATGCATTTTAGTTCAATAATCTGCAACCATCGCTGCATTGATCCCCTAGTATAAACATGATAGCTGCGATGTATCCGCCCACAAGTCCATATGATCAGCGTCCCGCTTATTCGAGTAGGGCTCTGGGATGTTTGGGTGTAGTCGCACTGAATCTGTACCTCAAGGCCATGCGACCATCGACATTTAGCTACATAATAATGACAAATATATCATTATAAGCTATACATAGTGATTCAATGGTGTAATAAAATCTTTACAGTTCACCAGTTATAAGGGGTCAAATTTGCTATTTTATGCTTAGCCCGTACCATCGTTAAGGTAAAGTACCTAATTAATTTATGGGGCTGAAATTTAGTATAACTATATATACTCTTGAGGTGTACACAATTAAATTATTATATTAATAATACTAATTAATATTATAAATATTTCTGACTTATTTAATTAGACTCGCGTCTTGCCTAGCTCACCCTAAACTACACAACCTTTTTTTTTTTACTGCTACCGTTTTGGGTTGTACGCCTATATTCTAATTACTTTATGTGTTAAAGGATGAGTAAGGTTGATTCTAGAGGAAGTGTATCCTTATTTGCGTGGAGGCAGAGTGAAAAACAATTGAGAAAAAAAACCACTCTAAGTACAGCCGACCGAGATTCAAACCCCAATCTCTCCGTCATCGGCAGTCCAGTCTATTGAGGGAGTGTTACCTTAAACCAGAGGATCTCGACCTTCTTCTTTTTTAGGTTGTATCTTTTGGTCATGACAAAATGTATAATGTACCCCCACGATAAATATCCACAAATTACAAATATCAGGTAATCAATTAAAGGAGAAACTTTCCTTCCGTCGCCTTGAAAATTCCCTTGGGGATACGCGTACCCCGGATTGAAAACCACTGACCACCGAAGCGGGTTCTATTTACTTATTATTACTATTATTATTATCATAATCATCACCGCGTCTTACTACACTTTTGGGTTATACGCACTTACGCTAATGTGTAATGGTAGGGTGATTGTGAGATGAAATGGAGGACCTACAGTTTAACGTGGAAATCCGAACCACGGGGGAAGCCTGGCATTCCTCACATTCACAAGTTGTGATTAATACACGTCTTGTCAGAGGGGAAGAAAGGGTTTGGTAATCAGATAAATCAGTGCCGGGAGCGGGGATTGAACCCCGGACCCTTCTACTTACTTAATTTATATGATAGTATATTAATAATTTATCTTCGTATTTAATTTTAAAGAGAAAGCCAATCTCTGCGTTGAAGGTAAGGGTAGGTAAGTTAACCGGTTTTCAAACATTCCCCTCTCCGCCCCACAACACGAACAGACTGTACCTCCGACTACTGTATTCCGGGTAGCGTTCCTCATTTCCATGAGTAATAGAGTGGGGTGAGAGAGAGCTAAAGGTAGCAATATTGACTCTACTGTTGAAAAGGAAGAAGGGGATGAAACTCATTAACCACGGCTCCTCGAGAGATGTTGTGAGCAGAGAGGAGCGGATAGTTCCTCGGGGAAACACTTTGTGGGAGGAACACTCCGTAAGCAGGAGCTTAGTTGTTGGAGTTGAACCCTCTCCAAACTCGAGACGGAATGGTTCGCTACAATCTAATTTAGATAGATAATGGAAGAAAGTAAACACTTGTGCAAACCAACGAAGCTTGGAAGATCGAGATTATATTAGGATCACAGATATAGCCTATTGAGTATCAGATTCTCAAATTGAAAAATTACACCTGGACATGGGAATCAAACCT
>CABFOV010002413.1:0-19000 GCA_902141375.1 Timema poppense
CTTCAGTAACTAGTGGTGAAGTCTCACAGTATAAAATAATTCAATAAGTAATAAGTTTTAAAAAACACATTATAGGGGTTGTAGGTGATATACATTGTATAAGGCTACTACTGTACAAACTTAGGCATTAAGTTGAAATTCAAAAATATGTTATTAATAATAATATCTTCGATGGAAGGTGAAGATGTTTGAACCGTCAAAATACCCCCCTCAGCTAGCTCTTGTTATAACCGCCATCACTGTAAAGTGTCGGGATTGATACGCGCACCTGAATGTTTGAATACCTACCTGGCTGGGTGATTGTGTGTGGAAGGTCACTATGTAGAGGAAGGAAGGGGGGGAAGGGAAGGAGAAGGTAAAGTTACGGACGAAAGACAGAAGTGATGTCCTTGTCCTGTTCTTTTCAGTTGGACCGTCACGTCACGTGAGAATGATCGCTTGGAGCGCTGGTCGTTCGTTGCTCTTTTGCAGTGACGTCTCACTTTTGGACAGTTTTTTATATTCCAGGTGTTATGCAAGAACGTATAGTGAATGCTTAGTGGTCCGATAGTGTGGTCCCGAGCACACTATCGCTCTACCTTTTAACCAATGATGACGCAAGCAAACCCATGCTAGTGTCCACAAAGCATTCATTTAGTCAAGTTCTTGCGCTACTCTCGGGAGTAAAACATACTAAAAATAAGCAACTCGGGTCAAATGGGGGATTGGTTGACGTCCGAATACTGACTGTACCTTGGTTTTCTTACGGAGGGACGTATGAAGCGCCTTTTATAAATATTTTAAAGCAACAATTGAAGGACATGTTTTCTTTACGTATGATTTTATAGGAAGATAACTTTTATAACTGTCAGTTTATCACCTTAATTACCGTGTTCTTACTAATATAGTCAGTTTATCACCTTAACTACCTTGTCCTTACTAATAAGCCGCCGAAAGTCACTACTAATACTCGAACATACAGATTTTGAGATTAGATAGCCTATAAATGCGCTAAGCGAAAAGTGCATTCACACTAAACTAAACCTTTTAGAATAAAACGTTTTGCTCAATTACTGGCATTATGTGATGATTTGCGTTTGTGATATACTTTTATAAATATTAAAATTAACTGTCGTTATTGAATGTTCAAATTAATAGTGTAAACATTTTGTATAAGGGCTCCAGCATGTATTATTTCTAGCGCAAGGTATCTTTCTGTCTACAAAGTTAGACCTTAAAAGTTAGACCATGTGGCCACCGAAGTAGGTTTTAATCAAATTAAATGTGACGACTAAACTCATCTGCTAGAATGAGGTTAATTGTGTAGCTAGGCGACTTTATCTACTGAAGAATGCACAATGGCCTTTAAAAAACCTACACGTTTTATCAGACTAAATGTCATTAGAAAGCCCCCACACCCTCCCCCCAGTTCCCATCTTCTTGCATCACTCACAAAATCAAATTCCTTTCTATCAACATATAAACATTTTTATCATGCCAGTGAAGTCCCTTCATATTAAACTATAAATCATATTTTTAAATTAGTTTACCGACAATGATAGGAACTAAACCAAATAATTAATGTGCTTTCCCACACATCGTGTGATGCTTACAGTCTTTATTAATAACAGAGTTTAACGTGCACTCTCTGAACAAATGGATTAGGTCATTAATTAAACCAAAAAGTTGTAGCTGGAATTTGAATAAATGTCTCTCTCTGTTTTGAAAGTTATCTGTTTTAAAAGTTATTGTGCTGTTATCTTATTTAGTGGGTAGTACAAACTGCTATTCTCAATCATTATTTTTATATATTAACGTTGGGGACACTGGGGGTGAGTTAATGTATCCACCCCATTACAACCTACCCATATCTTGAGCTAGTTCTATCCAACCCACCTTATTCCACCCTATCACTCTCTTGAGCTAGTTATATCCAGTACACCTTATTTCACCCTATCACTATCTTGAGCTAGTTATATCCAGTCCACCTTATTCCACCCTATCACTCTCTTGAGCTAGTTATATCCAGTCCACCTTATTCCACCCTATCACTCTCTTGAGCTAGTAATATCCAGTCCAACTTATTCCACCCTATTCCTATCTTTAGCTAGTTTTATCCAGTCCACCTTATTCCACCCTATCACTCTCTTGAGCTAGTTATATCCAGTCCACCTCATTACATCCTATTCCTATCTTGAGCTAGTTATATCCAGTCCACCTCATTACATCCTATCTATTTCAGGTCAGATCCATTCTGATGTTATTTCCCCATCTTTGTATAGGTCTTCTCTTTGGTCGTTTCCCATTGTATTTACTATTCAACACCCTGGACACGGTGATAGATTCTTCCATTCGCACTACATGTCCTTGCCAACCACAATCTACGAAACTTGATTATCCTAACAATGTATTGTTTATTAGTCCACATAAGTTGTATAAATGTCACCTGTTTCATAAACTGAGCATAAATTACGTTAATTGTGTCACAATAACGATTTTTTTTTGTTATAATCGCGCTCTAATTAGAAATGTTAAGTGTGAATTTGTTTATACCATGTATGTAATTATATGTATCTCAGAATCAAAGTCGCAATTTATACTGTTATGATTCCATATAAGCGTAATTATCCGTCCCCCGCACACTTCTCATTTGTTTTCCCTCTAGTTCACCATTACCTACACTTTCTGCTTGAAGAACTTTCAGGTTATCCTCCTGCAAGAAGACTTCACTGAGAAATTGGTGGTGTGTTATTTGCGAGCAATT
The DNA here is from genome assembly GCA_902141375.1 of Timema poppense. NCBI lineage: Eukaryota > Metazoa > Arthropoda > Insecta > Phasmatodea > Timematidae > Timema > Timema poppense. Next base: position 2,744 of record CABFOV010002413.1, read on the forward strand.
ATTCGAGGGGGAAATGCTTGTAACTTGTAATTCCTGTTTGACAAAGCAGAAGCGGTGCGCGGCGGACCAGAAAAGTGACAGGTCGAAAGCCTCGATTCCTGCTGAGAAATTCAAGGCCGGACCCGCAGGAACAAACTCCACTCTTTCACCTATCCATGAAATATAATTACACCTGCTTCGGTAGCCGCATGGTCTAAGGTGTCACTTTCGTGTTAGACTGGACTGCCAATGACAGGGAGATCGTAGTTCAAATCCCAGTCGGGTGTACTGAAGGGGATTGTTCCAAAATGGGTTTTTCATTCTCCATATACACAAATGCGGGTCCACTTCCTCTTACTATAACCTTCCTCATCCCTGACTGATTAGTGTAATTAATACATATAACCTGATTAGCTAGTAAGACGCGGTTGGTGCTAAAATATCTATAAGATTACCGAAGGATTCTGGAAGAAAGGACTGTTTCAATGTTTCACAACATATAATTTCTAGGGGACATTTATGGGACGCATTGTAAAATACGGAACATATACGCGTTTTATTTTTCAGTCCTGTAAAAACGGAACTGTCCCGTAAAATACGGGATGGGTGGTCACCTTAATTATAAGGCAGTGTTGCACAAACCTTTAGTAGGTACAATTCCACCGAAGTATTATTTTATTTATAACACCCCATGCCACCATGTAAACGTTTTCATCCTACTTAGGAAAGAACTTCTCCTCTCACACCTTACGCTTACGATGCATTTTTAGCGTCCTGTAAATATTTCTAAAGCTGTCAATTGTAAATGGCTAAAGTCATTTTATTGCACATAACATTTGGTTACAGGGTTACAAAGGATACATCTCACCTAAAAGAAGTATTTCGTTTCCTCTATGGCATCCATTAAAAAAAATCGATGACGTCTTTATAAGTCGGGACACCGAATGGGGTCACGAACCCAGGATGGCCTACCACGTTTATAAGTGACTTGAAGATTCTCCTTATTACCTAAGGAGACATGAGGAGAAGCGTAATCTTTTAAGAAGCTTCTACTATCAACAATCCCCGCTCAAGGGTTCAGCAACCTTTTTGGACACCGATCAACGTATTAACTTATCATATATGGTTTCTCCACTCTTTTTTTAATACATCTTATATTATTGGATTCCTTTAATTCAATATTTATTCAAATAGGCCTACTACTTATGTCCTACTTTTTTGGAAAAGATATAGATTAGGTTAAATAAAATATTAATTCTCATTTTCTTATAACATTTATCGATTATGACCGATCAAGGGAACTGGGTCGCAATAAAATATTATTTGAAGTACTTAATGTATTTGTGTGTTTAAAAAACTTGCAGATCGACTTTTAATGACGATGTGTTTTTTTTTATACTATCGACTGAAAATGGCTGAGATATTACCCTCTCGATCGCAATTGACCAGTTGCCAACCTCTAGGGCCTACTCTCATAATAGACCGGATTGACGATTACGAGGGGATCAGGATTCAAATACTAATTCTAATACTAAGGGTGGTTTCCCAAAATTGTTCTCCACTCTACCTCCACGCAAATTCTTATACACGTCCTCAAAATTGAAACTTAATTATCCATAATACATATATATTTTTTTTAGCACCCCAGCTTACTACTCTTTCGGGTTATACGCTTAAGTATTAATTACGTTAATGGGTTAGGAATTGGGAAGGTTGAGTTTAGGGGAAGTGAAGCTGCATTTGTGTGGAGGGAGGGTGGAAAAACATTTAAAAACCACCCCAGTTCATCCGACTAATATTCTAACCTCGATCTCCCTGTCCTCGGCAGTCTAGCTCAACATGAAACTAGTGCGTTAGCTAACTACTCCACCGAGGTGGGTGTCATATTACATAATATATTAGCTTCATTGGTACATATGCATATAACCCGAACGAGTAATAAGATGTGGCGCTTTTAAAAAAAAGACTGGGAGTAAAACGCATAACACTGTTGGTAAGTGAAAAGAGGAGAGATTGAAACGTAAAAAAAAAAAAAGTGATTGCATTCTATCAAGATAGATGATACACGTGTTCTCGCACTGGCAAACACACATACACACGAACTGGTGAGCAATAAGGTGTTCTTTTGTGTGGAGCGTCTGACAAACCTCTGCATGGCTGGGAAGCTGCAACAGCCTGCTCACACAAAGTGGAAGAGAAATACAGCACTTACAAATATTCCATGACTACCCGCTAAGCGGTAGCAGCATGGTCAAACGCGTCACTCTTGTAAGGACCATTGGTGACGAGGTACTCATATTGGTCGGGAGTATTGAGTTGTTGTTTTTTTTATCACCGTGTCTTATTTTACTACCTTTTTAGGTTATACGCATATATGATAACTCGCTTTCCTCGTTGGGGGCTCCGCCCCCCGAACCCCCGGTGAGTTGTCTTTGCAAGTGGATGTAAACTAATGTAATTTCAGAGCCTTTTTTTTTATATAGGTATTACCGTTTAGCCACAAGAGACCTCCAAAGAAAAGTCCGCACTGACTTTAAAGTTGCTCCACCATTTTGAATTTTTTTTGGGGGGTTAAGAATAAAACTTTTTAACTTTTTGGAAATTTACCGTCGGTTACAGGATAGAAGCTTTAAGTTTGCCAAATTTCAAGTTCCTAGCTCATCTGCAGGTGAGTAAACATTAATGTCAGTGAGGGAGTCAGCCATGTGGCTTTATAGTAATATAGTTATATAGTTACTCAAATGAAGTAGGGATGAGGGAGAAAGCATTTTAGAGGTAATCCACACGCATTTACGTGGAAGAAGAGTGGGAGACAATTTTTGGGGCAATCACCCTAAGTATACCCGACCGGGATTCGAATCCCCCTTCATCAACAGGCCAGTATAAACCGAGAGTGACGCCTTAGACCAACCATTCGACAAGGTTTTGTTCATAAATGGTTTCCTACTCTCCTTTCACACAAACGCGGATACTTTTCCTTTACATTCTATCTTCCCCGTTCATGCCCTATGACGCGGATAGCTTGGACGGCTAGAAAGATGCGAATAGAGGGGGAAATAAATAAACCATCTGTCCAACAGGGCTGTTGAAAAACAAGGCTGGACGCATGCATGGACTCATGAAAGAAGCTCTAGTATATTTACATAGCCTACTATCAGATGAATTTATGCATATGGCTATCCGACTATAGACCTTATCGAGACAGGGATACTTTTTATCGAGCTTCCCGTTTTCCCCTGTAGTGTTGGGTTACCCTTTTCAAGTAGCCGTATTAGGCTTGGATATAGATCATTTCACGATATTCATGGCCTTTTTTGACAGTTCAAAAGTGACTAAAAAATTATTCAATATTCATCCACCGCCCAGTTATATTTATTCATTTAATCGATAAGTAAAGTTTATTTAAATTACTTGTCAGAGTGACAAAAATATATTCGTATGTTTGGCGGATGAACAAGTAATTTGTTTTGTTTAGTAACTTTTATAACTGTCTTTGAAGTTCAACATTGCTGTGAACAAACTCTATAGGGGTTTTAACAAAGATAAGTCTAGTAGGATTTTTTTAAATGTAAATTTTTTGCAGCCAATATTTAACATATTTCACTTTATTATTCGTGTTATTTTATAGATATTGATAAAATCAATAAAAAGTGACACACGCAGAGATAACGTGACTTTACTTATAATTATTAACTGTCAAAACTGTTCCTTCCTATCTATATCGGACTGTAGATACTCTTCTTGGGAGTATGGAGGAATATGAAAGAAAACAAAGGTCCTCATAGAGATGTCTGAACGCTAAAACGTGCCCTCTTATTTGAATCAAGAGGGTGCCTCGTTTGTGAAGTCATCGTCTATATGCGCTTCATGCCATCGTGTAGAGTCCAATGCTCTCCCTGCTGACGAGCATTGTTTTTGTATTATTATTTTTAGCACGTCTCACTACCCATTCGGGTTGTACGCCTATGTACTAATCCCGATAATAATTTTAGGGATTTGAAAGGTTATATTTTAAAGTAAGTTTACCCGCATTTTTATGGAGGGAGAGGGGAAAACCATTTTGAAAAAAATCACCCTCATTACATCCGACTGAGATTCGAACCTCGATTTCTCCATCATTGACATTCTAGTCTATTGCGGGAGTAGCGCGTTAGACCATGTGACGACAGAAGTGGGTCTTATTCAATTCAGTAAGCCCTAGTTAATTTATTACAAGTAAATTATTATCATGTGAATGAGCAACTATTATGAGAATAATTAGGAAAAGAAAAATTACCGGTAAAACTTGTGCGAAATTTAGTACTAGCGCAGGTACTATACTCCATTCACGGTAGGAATTACTCTATAAAAGGTATTTTTTCCTACCAATATCCTATTACATAATAGATTTCTGGTAGGGAAAAAGGCCTTTCAGAAAACAATTCCGACGGTGAACGTACTTTAGTTTTCATTGATGTTGAGCACCAAAGCATGCGCAGAAGATTGGCCGATATATGTTGTTTCACGTTAGCAAATTGAACATTAAACAGTATAGCCGCCTTGGTGTTCGAATGGTCTAACCTAAGCCATTGTACAACTGGTGGCCCGTGGGTCAACTGCGGCCCGTGCTCATTTAAAGCGTGGCTCTCACAGTACTCTGTAGAAGAATTAAAGGGGAATTATTGGTGGACTATGTGAAATAGCTAAGGATTCAAATATAAATGTGCTTTTCAAACGGTCATGATTGCATTTTACTATGCATTTAATTGATCAATAAAAATATATATTGACAATGCTAAGGTGTTTTGTGAAAATGTATGTGCATGCATATTTCACAATACTTTTTGGGGGATTAATAAACTTTTTTGAACATTTTTTTTGGAAGATTCTACGAACCAAAAATACAATGTACACTCCGTCGAGATTGAAAGGTAGCAACTTATAATTCACTGAGCCCGCGAGGTATGATATTCCTCCACACATGACTGCAGAATAGTTTGCCTAGCTACGCCCAACAGCTAAGTTAGAGAAGGCTGTAAGTCGTTAAATTATTTCTTGACTTTTGGGAAGGAGTGATGGAGGAGGGGTTATGTCTTTTAACGATGCCCGAATGGTTTGATTTAATAAATTAATTTTACTTTATTGTTCTGATAATGATAAAATCAATGACTAATGTTTACATACTAAGTTAATTAATTATGTTTGCTCCCATTAACATACGGGCTGGTAATTTTTTTTTTAGCTATTAAAAGCTTAACTACGTCAAACGTTATTTGGGCACTGTTGCCCACATTGACTGGTTTTACATGGTAACATAAAGCAAGTCTCCCCTTTTCCAGAATCTTCATTACTGTTTATAGCCAATTATAAATTTATTAATGATTAATTATTATATTCCATACATGTAACTTAAATAACAAATTAACTCTAAAAGATTTTTACTTTATTTGTAAGAAGCTGAGTTTAAAAAAAACTTCTGTAATTTAAGGGTCCCAATCCTAATTTAAAATATTTTATATTATTTCCGGGTGGACAAAAAATAAATATTGATAAAATCTCATCTATTGGACATATTTTAGTTATAAAAGGGAATTTATTTGTTTCTTCAGAGTTATTATGACTGTGTATAACTTTGTGGGAGCATAGTTCAATTCCATACTTTATTTAATGTTACCATAGCGGCTATAATATAACTATATGTAAAACGCTTTAATAATTAATACTTTGATTAAGTAAAGGTGTGGTGTATTAAGATTTGCGTTGATTATTATAATTTCATAATAAATTTAAAGTATAGTGTTAACTGTAATTATTTTTGTCAAATCTGATTTTTACCTAATCAATTCTGGAAATCCAAACAATAAAACTGGCCATGTCGTAGGCAAGTAATAATACAATATCAGAGTGAGGAGGTTTAAATGAAAATTGAAAATCGAGGATAAATATTGTTTGGTTTTACGAGCTTAAAACCATTTTACATAATATCTCTGCTTTTTTAAGGTTTGGAATATAAATATATTCAAGTAAAAATATATTGTAGCTCTGTACTATATTTAAGAATATCTGTCTGTAGCCAAGGATACCTGGAATTTCATAACCTATTGCGGTGCATTTATTTCTATTCATTATGATGTCTCCTAAGAGAGGATCTCGCATACATACAGTCAGGGTTTGATTTTCATTTAAAGATACGGCCGGATTTATTGATCTCCTGAACCATTTAACCAATTGCGGTGTGGTTGTTACTTGTGTATTGAATCAATATCCACGTAGGTTTGAGCATTATTTGTGAATAATCAGGTGTTTTGGTGGGAGTCCCGGTGAAGGTCAAGCCGAATGTTTGTATACATTTATGGAACATCACAATTACTGTGGGGTAGTTTTTATTATTCGTTAGTGTATTTATCCAGGCATTTTTTAGTATAGTATTTATAACTGGGTGTATTGGTGTAAGTCCCGGTGAAGTGCCAGACGGATATTTGTATATATCTATGAAACCACACAATTACTGTGGTGTAGTTTTGATTATTCTGTAGAGTATTTATCCAGGCTTTTTTTTTAAATAATAATTATAATCGCACGGTTTGGTGTCAGCCCCGGTGAAGTGCCACCAGGATATTTGTGTATATCTATGGAACCACTTAACCGATTTAAATGTAGTTTTTTTTTGTAGAATATGTATTCAAGCAAGCTTTAGCATGATTTAATCATGTTTTGTGTTGTGAGTTTCGGTGAAGGACCAGCCGGATATTTGTCAACAACTGATTCCCTAGTTAATTCTATCTTATAGGATATCAACCGGGAAAATTGTAGTATGATAGACCTAGGTTTTGGGGTTCGAATCCCTGTTAAAGTTTAGGATGAATGTTTTGTATATTTTATCTAGGATATTTATAACCACATAAGCGATTGCAGTGTAATTTTTTTTAACTAGGCTTACGTAGTTTTTATATCCAGGCAGGTTTTAAACATTAGTTTAATCAGGTGTTTTATTGTGAGTCCCTGGAAATACTGACAGGCCATTAATGGATTTTGTGGATCAGCCGGAAGGTGAAATTCCATTCTTCCATGAAGGGGATAATACAATCCAGAATGAACTATAGGAGAATATTTATAAGTAACATAATATTACCTATTTCAACCATATTTACTACTAACTACTGGGGAATAATGAATAAAAAAATACAAATTAAAGGTGATGTAACCACATTTTCTTGGAGGGAAGTTGGGAAACAGTTTAGGAAAACGTGTCTCAATATTCCCGGCCAGGACTAGAATCCTTTTTCATCCATCACTGAAAATGGACCATATAAGATTATTTTTTGTCCGCATGAACACCTAAACAGTATAATATATATCATTTACCGTATTTCCTATAATATTAATTTTACTTTGTAATTTTGTTTAATATAAGATTTTAAATATTTTATTTTGTGAGTGTTTCAAGCAGATATCACAGTGGTCTATAATCTATTATTAACTCGGGGCTTTCTTTTTAAGTTCAATTAATAATGTTTTTACCAAAATAAGTTTATCAACAACTTTCAGACCCGCCCCGGTGGCGTAGTTAGCTAACGCGCTATTTTACTGCTTAGCTCGACTGACAAGGATGTGGAGATCGAGTTTACTAATATCGCTCAGGTGAACTCGGGTAGTTTTTCCTAAGTGGTTTTACACTCTCCCTTCACGCAGATGTGGGTTCCCTTCCTCTAACTTCAACCTTTCCAATTCCTAACCTATTAGAGTAATTAGTACTTAGGCGTATTACCAAAACGGGTAGTAAGACGCGATGCTAAAAAACAAAACAAAAAACCTACCCTCAAAAATTGCTTTAAACCTCTATCCTTGTCCTATTGCTTTAAGATTTACTATATGAAGGTTACCCAAGAAACAGTGAAGTTTTCCTGCCACTCAAACATATTAATAAATAGTTCGTTCTGTGTGTGCTGGCCGGCCGCGAATGTCCGCATATAGAGTAAAATAGTTAAATGGCGCATGTCGAAAAGGAGGGTTGGAACACATTGTTCACGTCATCAAGTCTTGCACTAGCAAAATACTGACAGTTTCTAATTCAGTTAACATTCATACATCTTCTAAACATTTATGTTTTGCAGTAAGCCAACAGTTATTACTCCTTCCAAGTTAATTTCAAGAACAAATATATGATCTATTTTGTAGACTGCATTACTACTTATATGTTAAAATCTCATACTTCACTGAATCTAATCGGTTCTTTCAACCTTTTTACAACACCACTTGGTTTATTATCGGAGACAAATTGACCATCTGGTTGAATACCAACATATACCTCCATTTTTAATGTGTAAAACATCCGTAAATCTACTGTTGAAAATATCTTGAGCCCATATTTTGCCGGCTTTTTAGGCATGTACTGACTAAAATTACACCTCCTACGGAATGACTCCAACATCTCATCAATTGTGATGTATTCTTCAACTGAATAATAGTCTTTACAGCGCTGAATGAAACTCTTGAATAATTCCCTGATAGGTCTTGTTTCCGCATTATCAAAACGAAGAGCAACAAATAAAATCTTCTGTACGACATCATAAGACGAAATATTTCAGGGGCTGCCGGGTCATTCGCCCCTAAATCTTCTACAATACGATGAAATTATTTCATTTTCCCAGTCAAGTATAACAAACCCATTAAAGTTTTAATTTCGTCAATGTTGCTGTTCACATCACTTTCTCGAGTATAGTTAGATCTTATTTTACGTAGCCGATCATTTGTGTAACGCACTATATCTTTTAACACATTATCTGAAGGGAGAGAAAAACAAGATTCTTAAACAGTTCTAGCGTGTTGAGCAGTTTTCTTAACTCCAGGAGGCTGTATGACTATGTTTCTTTGTCTCTGGCGTCTGCTGGGATGAGGGAGGGTGAACGTTTCACAAAGTGATGTTATCACGCTCAACATAATGCGGCCCGGAACTTTTGGGTTGATCTAGACCTATGTCATCCCCAGACACTTTAGAATTACTGTCGTGTTCACTGTTGGCTGGTTGCTCTACGTCTGAATCTTCGAAGTCGTCATCATCAAGTGAAATATTGAGGTCTTCGTCCGAGTCATCTAACAGCCATTGATTAATTTGACCTTCCTGATCCATTTTCATTCAAAAAATCACCGTAAATAATAAAAAATAAAAATATACTACAGTAAGATTTTAAAATTAAATAACACGATCGGTCAAGGGTGAGCGCCGCTCCCTAATACGACAGCGTTCACACAATGAAAGTATGACACAGACTGAAAGTCTAGTATCGCGTCATCCTTACTTCACCATGACCCCACTCTAAACATTCCAACGGGCAGCTATACTGGGATTCATTGTTCCTACGCTCTTTCATCGCAAATACCAGCCAAAATAAAAAAGTATTGAGCGCTGTGCTCACTAATACGACCAACGAAGGATTAAGTGTTGTTTGTAGATCTATATTAAGTTGAGGGTATTACTAAACATATCTTTGTCATGCGGCGCAAATTGATCATCAGATTTGGCTCTTTATATTTAAACCGTTGGACCACCCTGGTATAATGCATCACTCTCGTAATAGACTGGACTACAAAGTTTGGGGATATCGGGGTTCGAATCTCACTCGGGTGTACTGAGGAGGCTTTTTCTGAATTTGTTTTCCTCTTTACCTCTCCCCGCACGCAAATGATGGGTGCCTACACTGAATCTAAATTCAACTTTAATAATCCCCATTATATTAATGCGATTAGTACACATAGGTATAACCCCCAAAGTGCTAAAAAAAATCAAACCAAAGTAAAACAACATATCTTATATTTAATTCGATAAGCTTGTTTCCCATAATAAAAATTATTAGGAAATGGCTGAACAGAATTTGACCAAAGAGCTTTCATTTTAAAGGTTTAATTGTTCCGGTCTAATTGCATATTCTAATTGCTATATATTAATATCACGCCATAGTGTGGGAAATACAGTAATTTTATGGTGGTTGTAATAATTGTGGTGAACATCGCTTGCAAATACTGTCACCGTTAGTAATGAAGTTGGGGCTCGAATCTGTAACGAAACACCTAGCATAAATTCAACACTACCACAGTTGGTAGTGGGTGTGCCAACCAAGCTAGGCGTCCTGAGTTCCATTACCGATATGGTCATAGATGTATTATTAATAAAATGTCGAATGGGGCTTGATATTGTTCTAAATCGTGCGCTGATAAGAGTGACTGAAAAATAAACTGTTTGGGAAAAAATATTTTGTATTAAAATAACACGTTAAACATGCCAACCAATATTGTGTATTATATCTTAAGATAAAAAAATAGGGAGCAACTATTTTTACTTCAGTATTTCTGGAAGAATCGAATACAGCCGATTACGATACACAAAAGGTGTAGTCGACTACTTTTACTCGATTCTTCCCATCACTAGAGCTCACTGAGCATAGGACATGAGCAAAGCAGTGCTGCCAATTTACATTAATAAAATTCTTGCCAGAATTCATAAACATTGTCTCGTTTCTCACTAGATATGAATAAATTAAAGCTAGATTTTCAATAATCATTTTTTAACATAGTGGTTAAAGTCTGTTGCCAAATAAAATAATTGATTTATCTCTTTAAAATTATAGAAGTATATACATACTTTAAAATGTATTGACCTGAAAAAAAGAATCTTACCAGTTAAATAAGATGCAAATTAATTTTCTAGTATGCAGTGCAATCTTTAATACTTCATGTTTAAGAAAATATTTTTAGACAAGGCTGCACTCTAGTATACAATTAGTAAGTTAAGAAGATTTCATCCTGCTGCCCTCTACCAGAAGTGTGACAAAGTTTGTAAGTTAAACGTTCCTTCTGTTAAACCTCAAGTCGGCCATTTGTGGATACAATTCCAATTTTTCACAAAAGCAGTTTTTTACAAAACTATCGGAATGGATACCATTCCGAGTGGATACAATTCCAGTTTTTGTGGATATAATTCCAGTGGATACAATTCCAATTTTTCACAAAAACAGTTTTTTACAAAACTATCGGAATGGATACCATTCCGAATGGATACAATTCCGCTCCCCCAACCAAACTAGACGAGCTTAACGTTTAATCCGCGTGTAATTAAATAGAACTCGAGATAATATTCGTAGTTTTACAGTTTCCTTAGCAAAAAAATATTTCATCAAAATAAAAATAAAATATATCATCAAAATAAAATAAAAATTGTTCAAGTAGGTATGTTTAGTTACATCTTCTATTCAACACCTGAGCTCAGTCGGTAGCGTGTTCGTCTACTGAACTAAGGTTGTCGGGTTCGATTGCTTGTCCTAGTCTTAAGTGACATTATAAGGCATATGAAGCTACAACAGGCCTAGCAAGCCGGTAGTGGGAAATATATGGCTTGTATAAAAAACCGACCTAAACTACAGCTCGGAAACAGTAATGGATGAAAAGTTAAATTTTCTATATAGGCCTATAGTAAGTAATCTCAAAAGTTTTTGAATACTTGTGGCACTTGGGCAGAAACCTCTTAGGTAAAGGTAGAAATGTCATTCTCAAACTCTGCGATGCTCATTACAAAGTTAAAGAGATTCTAGAATCGCCATACCTAGAAAATTAAACTAAACGATCTACTGAAGCAAAATATGTTGTTGATAAAAATATATATATTCCTTAACTTTTCTTTTTCTTTTGGTGTATTTAACGTGCACTTTCTGAAACGACTGATTATATCATCACACGACTTATAAATTAGCTTATTTCTAGAACAGGCAAAACACCCAGCCTCTCGGTAGTTAATTCATCACTTTTAAAGGGGAAACTCACTTTTAACTAATGATACATGTTTCTACTATGTCGAGAACCGAACCTGGAACCCTTACCTCAGTAGACAGATACTCCCGACTGACCTAAGGTGTCAGTTTTTTCCTTAATTGACGTTACTTTCCACCCCACTGGTCAGAATCTGCCCTTGCATCATTGCGAAGAGTCAAACTCGTGTGTGTAAACTTAATGTGTGTGATGGACAGAGACAACAAGAACATGAACGCGTCATGCCTTCCCAGCAACCAAAAGAAGAAATAATCAACCAGTGTTGGTTGGCTCAGTCGTGGGCCACATCCTGTCCATCCGCCAGATAAAACCAGACATGGGAAAACCACAACCAACTTTGGAAAAAAAAATACAAGAACACATACACACTAAGGCATTACAGGGATAACCACACGGATAGTGTGCTTGACTTTGACTCCCAAACAGCTGCAGTGAGGGTAGTCCCGCCCCTATCCTAAGGATGTGCTATCGAAAGAAAAGCATCGATAATGAAGGACCTACTCATTAAAAATATCGGAAGAGAAGTATCGATACTGTACTAGTATTGAAAGAAAAGTATCAATACCTTACTAGTATCGAAAGAAAAGTATAGGTATCGTATTAGTAATGAAATTAAAGTATCAATACAATACAAGTATATTTTGGTTAAGCTTTGGACCAATAAAACACCAAATTCAATATATATATATATTAGTTAATATTATTATAACTCTCTTTAGTGCAGTTACTGAGCAATAGGTGTCTATACATTTTCCCCCCAAAAATCCTGTTCCTTGCTTTGGAAACTATACGCTCAACAGGAACTGAAGTAGCTAATGCATTTAAAATATGAGTATGAGTGAAGATAACCAAACGGTTGTTTCGTTTCATACCGTTCCGATACCGGTATGTAAATACTGGTATCAGTAAAAGTATCGAGTAACTAAGCAGGACTTCTATCAAGTATCGAAAGCAAAATGTCAATCTTAGTAAAATATTAATACTTTTTCCACAACCGTACCCTAGTCCCATTATTGTTTCTCAAGTTATTTTCAGGATTGTAATATTTATTAAAATTCACCCTTCTCATCTTATTTTAACCTACGTATATTTTAATTCATGTGTATCATAAGCTGATACGTGATGATTGTCCATAACAGCGGATTGCATCAGGCCCTCCTACTGATTTTATTTGGATCGCAAAATATTTAGCACAATCATGTTCATAAAAATAGATGAATAGCTAATAACAATTCAGAAATATAAAGTTTGAATTTTTTGCTTGATTTTTTTTTTCAACCGGCCCACAAAATATTTTTTAAAGCCATACGGCCCAGCCCGCATTATCAAAAAGGTCCATAGGATCAGTCCTCACGGCTGAATTGAATTCATTTAGGTGTAAAATTACTAACTCTACACGGAAATCGAATTTCAAAAATATTTAAAGAGAAGCCGCAATTTTGTTTTAAACAACAGTTTTCTTTCGACAGCATTTTCTAGATTTCTTCAAACCTGATTATAATCTTCTTTCTTTAAAATGATAGAAATAAAAGCATCTATTTCGCTGATTATAGTATCAAAATATACAAACTTTCCTTTACGAAACCTTGATTTTATAAAACGATTCACACAGTTGTACTAAATCGATTTAAATTATATATTTTAAATGAAAGCTTATACATCAAAGATGATACAAAGGATGATGATCCAAATTCTATAAATCTTAAGTTTATATTTCCAAACTCTAAAAGTTACCTTTGAGAGCTGTAATTTCAAAATTGGCACGTGATTCGTCAACGGGCCAGATAGTAATTGTTAATAAATGCCTAAATAAAGGTGGATCTTGCAAGCGCACAAAACAGCGCAAAGTAATGTTTCTATCCCACTTTCACACCGCAGTAAGAAGAGTAAAATTTTAGCTCCTCAGGGGTACGGTAATCGAACCCGAAAATGGTCACTGTCTCAACAACGTTTGGAAAGGAAGGAAGGGGTCCCAACACGTCGGAATAGAACATATACGAAGTTTTTTTCGACGGACTCAGTGTGTATGTGTGTGTGTGTGTGTGTGTGATCGAACAAAAGACGTAACACGTTGCCGGCACGGTGGTTCCAGTCCCCCTCCCTCCCTCCCTCCCCCCTCAACAACTAAATTAGGACGCCGCTTACACACACGCGCGCACCTTTAGTCAGACATGAGACGACCCCGTGCAAGAATAAAATCAAGACAAGCCTTCAGAGTAAAGGTTTTCATTTCAACCTACAGTGGTGGAGCTTGGTTTGGTTGCGCCCCTCTTCTTATTTCTCTCCCTTCCCTCCACCTAGCCCCCCTCCCCTCCACTCGTTGCTTAACACGTTGCATCCCTTTTACTTCCACCCCTCCACTAGTTCCATGTAATCATGCACTTTAGTGTTAATCAACTTGCACTTTTTTTTAGTGTAGAGAATTTTATTTTATTAGTTTTACATAAATATTATTCAGATATATAAAAAGTTAAATAAGTATATATTTTTTCTAATAGTCTACCCAGTAGGCAACATTTCGAAGAGATTTATGAAAGATAGGATTGGAATAAGTAAAGTCAAAATGTATATTAAAATATAACAGTGTAATATATTTACATTGCTTCTATAAAATAGTATAACAAAGCCTTATACTAAAAACTATGTTCTAAAAATACTTAGCCTTTTACAAAAAATATGAAACTTCCACCTTCAGGATAGGATGCATCAAATGAATCGGTAATCAGATTAAAATATGTTTACCAAGCTGTCTCGTTTACAACAATTTGTTTTTAATTTTGTTTTTCTTTTAACCGTTTACACATCGTTTTCTAGCTGTCAGTTACTACCACCCCTCCTATGGCGGATGGACTCTAGCCTCAGTTTGGAAAACGATTGCCCAGTTGTCGCAGTTGTCACGGGCAAGCTCTTAAAAGCTCGAGGAAGCTGGCAGACAAATTTCAAAATGCGTAGAGCTACATATCACGTCTTCAATGAGATAATATTAAATTGTTATATTCATATTGTTATTTTTTATTCTAAAAACTAGCGTCCCTACAAACCCTTGTAACATTGCGCCCCCAAATCCCTGTCCAAACCCGCCCCCTTTCTCCCCCCAGTCGGCGGGTGGGGTGCGGGTCCATTCCATAGCTCCGACACTCCTGATGTAGTTGCTCAAGTCGCTCGCTTAATTAGGGGCCGGTTTTAAAATTAAAAAGATCATTTATATTGTTCTTTAAGAATTCAACCTCCCACCCTAACATCTTACAAATGTTCTAAAAAGTATTTGTCAGTGTTTTTGCACTTTTTATTGCAAAACTTTTGGCAAAAATAAATCAATAATGTCTCCAGTACAAACGTACAGTTTAATTTTCTTCACATGGTAACATCAACAGTTATGGAATATCTGTCATGAGCATAGCGGCATTAGATGAGAAACTTTTTAAATTAGGAGGAAAAGTTTTAATGAAGAAAATTTAACTCTTATGTCTATACTGAAGAAATAATATTTAGTATCGTGTCTTACTTCACGTTCGGGTTGTACTAATGTGTTAAAAATTGGGAAAGTATAATATAAAGGAAGTGAACCCACATTTGCGTGAAGGTAGAGTGGAAAACCATTTATGTAAAACCACCCCCAGTTCACCCGAACGAGATCCGAACCTCGATCTCCCCGTTATCAGCAGTCTAGCTCCACACGAAACTAGCGCGTTAACTACGCCACCGAGGCGGGTTACTAAAGAAATATTTTATTTCTTTTAAGCAAAAAAAAAAAGTTTTGATAGGTATAAGAACTGCAAAAACATTGACCTCCTAACGTCTAACGTCCCCTACATGCCCACCTAAAGGGTAAAAACATGCCGAGCAGGTCGCGGTGAAGGTATGTGTCGGGTAAACATACCGGGAAGCTCGACACTCCGAACCTCGCTGCTGGCGCTGCGATGGTCACAGTTGTTTTCAAACCCTCGCAGGAGCCACATTGGAGGGGGACATTGCTCCCCTCTTAGAAATTATTTGCCTGTCCATGGAATATATCTCCCCCCCCCCCCCCCTTGCATTTGAATGATCGCCTTAAATTAAACTACAATTGACTTCTAGATTCGTTCAATCTCCAAATTTTGTATCAGGAAGCATCTAAGTGTTTAAGAAAATCAGGCGACAGCCCTCTAAATAGCTTTTAAGGCTTGCACTTCTCAAAAATGTCTAGGGTGGACCACTTCAAATAGCTTCTCGAGGAATTTATCTTTATTCATTTTTTAATCCAAGGCGAGGATTACTCAAAATATCTTCTAGAGGTAAGATTTATCAAAATTTCAAAAATTTTCTTAAGTAACTTTTATAAGCATACAAGTTTTAAAAACAATTCCGGGGTAGACTACTCCAAACAACACATAAAAATAATATAATTTTCAAAAAGTGTGTAGTAGGACCTCTACACAAATAACTCTTAGGCACATCGGATTTTAAATAATTATATTTGGGGAAGAGGGGGGGGGGGGG
>CABFOV010002413.1:51724-71811 GCA_902141375.1 Timema poppense
ATGTTAATTTTCTCAGTAGTAAAACAAGTCATCAACTCAATAATTTTTTTTTTTAAATCATGAATTAATATTTGTTGTGTCTTCTCAGGTGGTGATTGCTATGCGAGATTTATTTCAAGTGGTGTTTGAGTTGAAGAAAAAGGAAATAGAGATGGCTAAGCAACATATTGAGCAACATCAATTGAAGATTGGCGCTGGGTTGTTTATGGAATCTGGATCGGGATCAAAAGTAAGTGCATCATGATTTCAAGGGAAGCAAACGAATTAAATGTTAGAAAATATTGACGTTACCAAGCTATATTTGGCTCTAGTGCCAGTACTGAACATCATCGACTTAGCTTATATGGAAGAGAACATGAATTAAGGTCCGTATTTTTGCAGTTTTTATTTTAAAAACTTATTTTGGCTGAACTAAACTAAATATTGCTTCTGTAAATACATTTAGTTTAATTTTATACACATTGGTCACCTCTGTGGTCTAGTGATCAGAGCTCTCGGCTACAAATCCAGAGGGTCCAGGTTTGATCCCTGATGCTTCCAGAATCTTTCTGTGAAGAAGTGGGTCTGAAACAGGGTTAAACCTAGACAATTGAGATTAACGACCAAAGGGTTTGTTTGTGCTGACCACATCATGACACCCTCTCTCCTCAAAATGTTCACCTATCATTGCTAACGGCAGCGGCAGTCTCAATAGTTATTGAATACTTGTCATGAGCATCACAAAATTTGACCGTAAGCATTTAAATAAAGAGAAAAAGTATTGATCAAATTCAGTGATGTCTGTGACATATTTACAATAAGGGTTTGTAACTTTCCAAAATATTTTAAAATTAGTTTGTGCAAATCACTCCATTAGGCACTATTGTTGATCAAAATCAGAATGAGAAACATAAATAAATACTTTTCTTTGATTTTTTTCCCAATAAATATAAAATATATTTACTTTACATAGATATTATAAAAATGTTGGTCACCTGTAGCACATTTCTTCTTTCTATAAATTTCCAACAATTCCAATCGTGATTAAAAAAATACAATTTTGGTAGTTGATATTTTAAGTAATTATGGTTATTTTGGTATGGTACTAACTAGGCTGCATAAAAAAAAGCTTTCATCATAAAATGTAAATTGTTTTCACTTAACCACTTCTGTACCAAATTAAATTTGAGAAAATTCAGCTTTTCTGTGATTTGCTCTCGAGTCACCGTATTTATGATATGAAAGTTTACAGTTTTTTTAATAAACATATTCTTTATTTGTACTCAATAATATGAAAGAATTTATTGTATTAAAACATTTGAAGTAATGATTTTTTTTTTCTAGAGTGAGCAGACATTCAGCAAAATGAGGACCATTCAGGAGAATGCTGCCAAGGAAAACGGGAATGTGGCATCAGGAAAATCGGCCCAACAGACATCTGAGGTGATTGCCGACCTACTCGACCTAGAGTTTGAATTAAACCATATCCAACAAGGAATCCACCAAATGGAAAGAATCACCCCTTCAGACCCTTTTGGCCCTTCCACTGTTAAAGACGACCCATTTGCTAGTGATCCATTTGGTGATTCCTTTGCTCCAACTGCAGTCATCCCTCCTCCCCCTAAAATCCAAAAGCCTAAACAGGTCACAGTTTTCCCACCCCCTCCTTTGTCCAAAGAGACTGCAAGGCTCTCTGACCCGTTTAACATACCACCGCCATCTCGCCACCCCAACCGGCGTGGCACCTCTAGACAAATGGTGGCAGATCAACCGCAAGCTGGCGTTGTGGTGCCGTCCCCCCCTAAACCCACAACACCGCTGCAGCAAGAAAAACACTGGTTTGACCGAGAAACTGAGTCCTTGTTTGAAGAGGGTGAACTTCCCCCTGCCCCTTCAATAACGTCTACATTGCCATCAACTGTAGAGCAGGTATTTTCCACTTGTCAGCATGTAGCGACGAACTGCAAACTGCTTGAACTACATGTATCAAGAAGCACGACTATTATGTAATTGTGTTTTGCTACATATCTTTTCAGTTTTAGAGCTTTTCGTATTATTCTTTGTTGTTTGTATGGTTTTTCTTTTAAACAAGGTTTTAACTTTTAGAAAAACCCATACAAACTTAGAAACTAAAAATTGAAATGCTTTGGGCCACTATCGCTGAAGATTATATTGTTAATTACTTGCTTTATCTTTGTTTTATTATTTATTTTTATATATAGCATGTTATACACTGCATTGTGATAAATTTAAATAAATTAAATAATAATTTACAAATTTAATAAACAGTATTTTTAGTGCATTTTGAAGTTAAGTTTTGTGAGTGCATTTTTACTTAATACTAGATATTATGTAAAACCTAACAAAACATTATACTACTCATTACAGCGCTTGGCTCTAAAAAATACTTTTAAATGCGTAACTGTACAGTTGTTTATGTATTTAGTGTATTAAAAACTCAAACTGTTATGCTTTTATGCATTATTTATTATGTTTATTACTGGTATTCTTTATTTAGGGGTGATACACACCTGAAAAATAGGTAAAATCTTAAAAAATCACGAAAATGTTTAAATATTCACTGGAATTTTCAAATATATTTGCAATAATTTTAGAAATATAAAGTAAAGAACATAAGCCAATGTAAGCGACTATTAGTTGTATCTCCAATTCATGGTACTTTGCAAAGACCGCTGACATTTATTTTTAATAATTCATCTACTGAGAATTTAATAGAGAACAACGAAAATAGCCAGATTATTTATTCATAGCTTTGCATATATTGTACAGGGTGTCCCAAATAAAACTGACCCCAAATGCATAGTGTGTTTAAGTTTTACGAACTATGCACCACCAGCTGCAATGCATAGTTCTGCTCACAGAGTAGTAAACGTTTATTTAGTCAAACTATGCATAGCAGTTGGTGGTGAACATTTTAAACAAAGACTTTGAAACTCTTTGCTTTTAGCGCCGGTTTTATTTGGGACACCCTGTATTTGGCAAAGTGCTTATTTTAAAGTCTGAAAAACCAGGGAAAGTCGGGAAATTTCTAAACTTACAATATGTATCAACCCTGTTATTGCATTGATAAGATAATTTTACATTTAGTTTTGAACAGTTTGTATATATGTATGGTCTAGGAAACTTCTGTGCCCAATGCAAGTTCCACATGTAATATGATATCTAAGCTTGCATTATTATAATACTTGCATATCAAAAATTAAATTAGATTTTATAGTCAAATAAAATAAAAGTGTTACCAAACCTTAAGCATCTGTTTTCCATTCAAAGTATTTTGTTACATTTTATTGTAAAACATATCCAATTTATTTTTATGCTAGACAAATATATAAATTCAAATGAGTAACACGTTATGAAATATCAATATAAGTTAACACCATTTTACTACTTTAATTTTTTTAATACAAATTAACCAAATTGTAGGATTCTCATTGGGTGCATGCATTTATAAAATAACTCTAGTTTAAAATCACTACAAATATTATTTAACTATGGAGCTTTTTAATACATATCATTGAAGTAGCTTTGATGTAGTACAGCTGGGTATTGTATTCTTTTAAAGGTAGCAAATTCGTATTTAGATATAGGCCTACTAACTTAAACTATAAAATAATATCAAATATATGAAAGTGTTTGGAGTTTTTTTTGATGATAATCTCATCTCAAGGTTCATTTTGATAAGAGTTTAAGGCATATCCTTAGAATAGTGTTAGCAACTAGTTCGAATCATATCATTGATTTGGATGCTTCACATTTCTATGGACCTTTGGCAGCAAAACAAGAAGGGACTCGCCAGGGTTGGACGTTCATTTTCTCATCTTGTCCCCAGCCAAATGATGGTGCAGTTTCTTAATATTTACCTTCCTCAACCTGTGTCCTTGAATTAATATTCCGAGAAAAATGCAATATATGTGGTATGTGAATCAATGGCATTGACCATATCCACACAATCACAATCAATACTATACTATTGTGATAGTTCCAAAATAATTATCCACGCTTGTAAATCATATAAAAGGAGCAGCTTAGGTACCAGTGTACTCTGAACCTAGGCCATAATCCAATCAGTATTATGATAATTGGTTTAGTGTAGTTATTCTAAAATTACAATCTTAATTTTAAAACATATTGTGGATACCTAGCTGAAATGATTTTCGTTAGCCTCGGTTATGGACATATTCGATATATTCTAACACTTACTAGCACTGTCCAATCATTCCTAAGAGAGTTTGATTTTAATCCTGAATAATTATTTTTTATCACCATGTCTTACTACCCATTCGGGCTACACACCTATGTACTAATTACACTAATGGGTTAGGGATTAGGAAGGTTTAATTGATATAAAGTGCACCCACATTTGCATGAAGGGACATTGCAAAACCATTTAGGGAAGACTACCCTAAGTGCACCCAACCGGGATCGAACCCCGATCTCCCCATCTTTGGCAGTCTAGTCTAACACGAGATTAGCGTATTAGACCACATGGCCACTGAAGTGAGTAAATTTAATATTCAGCTCCACTCTAAAACAGAGCATGATAGTTATAGAGTTTAATATGTTTGGGGTACCAGGCAAATGTAAAAATTAACATGTAAAATTGTAGTCAATTATTTATGCCACTCAAGCCCTGTCACAACAATCATACACAAAATTATATAATCATTTTTGGAGACCATTAATTTGAATGTAAGATGCTATTTATTTCAATAAAACAAACCCAACTCTTGATTTTCCAGGGTAATGGTTGGGTGAATAACCAGAGAAAGTTAAAAATCATGGTTATTACAAAAAAAAATGTAATTACTTAGCTACAAGATAATGGTTTTCTTATATTTAGGTTTGAATGCAAGTGTCACAGCAACAGTTTGTTTGCTACTAAAATAATATCACCTTGGTGTTTAAAATATGGAGTGCATGTATGTTGTGCAAGAATGATGGTGTACACCATAAAGTTTCAGATTGTGTGTTTATAGTAAATGTGTGTGAAAATAGGTGGAAATATAGCCATGCCTATATTAAAAACTGGTTACTTAACTCCCTGTTAAGTGTTAGATAGTTTATAAGTGTTTTTATTGCATATTTGTGTACTATAAGTATAATTTATTAGTTTAATAATTGGTTGCATAGAATTTAGTTTATTCATTAGGACAGAAAAAAATCAATTTTTCTTTCAATTTGATCAATCACTGAAAACAGAAAAACTATTTTAACTATTTTTTTTCTTTTTAAATAAATGCAAAATCTTGGAATTTCAATTTTATTCTTTGATGTTGTTTTCCTCGTGTTTTGTGCAACTGATTAAAGAATTTAACTTATGGTTTTTTGTATATACAACCTAAACAAATGTTTTGTGAGTCCTTGAAGGGGTGATATATGATTACATATTTTATTACAGATTGTTGGAGAAGAGCCAAAGCAGGAACAGCAAGTCCCAAGCAGCACACAGTTTGATGTTTTCACAGAACTGGATCCTCTAGGTACAGGGCGCAGCAAACCATACATAGACAGGAAAGACTTCTTTCAGGAGCTCAAGAACCCTCCAAAGAAGGTACTAAAGGATTTGGTCACAGAAACTCCCAGTGAAGCAACTGCCCCATTGTTCAAGGCCACATTTGATATAAACCCACCCCCTGCTACATCCTTGAAAACACAGGATGGGACAGCGAGTGAGCCAGCACAGTCCAGCAAAGAGTTCCTTAATACCCCGGTTCATTCAACTCAACCAGCAGCACCAACAACAACCGAGACCAAACCATTACACTTTGAAGAAGATCCATTTGCAGAAAGTGATCCTTTCAATACTGATCCATTTGAAGAGGATGACTTTAGTAAAATGACTTGTGTCCCAAATGTAGCGATCATTACTAATGATCCTTTTGATACCGACTTCGCAGATTTCACCATGTTTGGGAAGGGCAAGAAGAATGAAAGTGTCAGTAATACTGGTCAAAACTTAGAGACTGATAGAAGGTCACCTTCTACCCCGTTAGATTCTGTGAGCAGTACATCTCCAGCAACGTTCCATGGTCCACTGCGAGTTTCTTTACCTCCAGAGAAAGCCAAGACAGAGCTCACTCTCCCACCACTTCCATCATCAAGTCGCCAAACAGCAAACCGGCCTTCATATAGTCCTTCTGGTACACTCAACAAAGCTAAGAACAAGACTGGAAGGCTTCACAAGCAAGTAACCATGTCTGGCATAGTCAGAATCCCCAGTCCCAAGTCATTACAGCGCTCTAGTGGTCGCCTAGGCAGACAAATGACTGTTGACGTTTGCAATGTTAGTACATCATCCCGTGGTTTGAACCACAGTCCAACTCCTCCTTCTACCCCCACACCACCAAGATCTGAGAGGAGATCACCTAGTATCTTGGACAATGTTACACTTAGTAATCGATGTTCAATAACTCCTTCTCCACCTGTTGTGGCATGCTTTCCAGACATGGAGGAACAAGACAATGCGTCTCGGCTATCTGGATCGAGTGCGGAACTTGCAGAGATTGTACCAGAACCGCCACCACGGCCTACCACCACCATAACGCCCATAAAACCTCCACCATTACCTCCAAAGCGACAACAGGCTTGTAGTGTTTTCAAACCTCCACCCCGTCCACCCCACGCAGATGAGCAGCCACATTATGACTATATAGAAAACTATAAGACATCTTCTTCACCCACATCCCAAGATGCAGATGATGTTAAAAGTCCCCCCATCCCAGTTCCTGCACGAAGGCCGAGGTTCAGTGATTTTGATATTGGAACGATACCACAGAGGCCAAGAAGACATCCATCAGATGCATCTACACAGTCCATGGCAGGTGAACCAGACTATGTTCCTCCTTTTCCAATGTTACCTCCACCACAGAAGAAGACTCTTTCAATAAATCCATCAAAACATTCTACATCAACAATAACAAATATAGCTTCTATACTTCAGGCATCTTCAAGTTTTACCACAACATCTGCCACTGATGACACACAGACTAAACCACAACTTTCAACAGGTGCACCCTCGCTTGATATTACTTTGAGTCAGTTGACAAAAACTGGTCTTGGGGAACTTGCCGCAAGACTTGGAGTATCTCCTGATCACCTCTCAAGGATGACACTTCAAGACTTCACAAAATATCTTATTAAATTGAGCAATAATCACCAAACATCGGAAGACAATTGTGAGGAGAACAAGTCTGAATCAGAGGATGTTAAGAGAGACAAATATGCTAAGCTTAGGGAGTCTTTAGATGAGGAACCAACATTTAAAGCAGAATTTGAAACACATTTTGAAAATAATGAAACAAATGAGAAACAGGAAGATGTTTTCCAAGAAACTACTTTTGATAAGTATGCAGTTTTTCGTGAGTTAATTGAACAACATAGTAAAGAAGAACAATCCCTGGGGTATAAAGCAATTACTTCTAGTGCAGATGAAGAACCACAAGCTTTAGATGAAAAAACTTTAAATTCAATTGAAAATACTTCACTTAAGCCTTTGTCAACAACTGAAGAAACTAATGAAGATAAATATGCTGCCTTACGAGAAATATCTGTTCCTGAAGTTGACGAAGAAAAGGAAAATGACTCTTCAAGTGAAAAAGATGAAAGCATAGCAGAAACATCAAAAACAGAAGACGATTACGATCTGTTGACACTTTCTTTACATCAAAGTGAAGGTACAGACTCTCCAACAACCATAATCCGAGAACCACAATCTATTATTGAGAGTACCATTCTTGAGGAGGACGTTAATGCGTTAGAAGAAGACAATATAGAAATTTTTGAAGACATAAAACAAGATGAGGATGATGAAGAAGATGAAGAAGAAGAACAAACAGATATAAAAAACTCATTCTCAGCTTCTAAAATAGAAAATGTTTCAATAGATGCTGGTGTACTCATAAATAAAGAACCTGAACACAAAAAAAATAATGTTTCCCTAGATTCTATTGTGACTGAAGAAGAAAGTAAAGTTCCCAGTGAAGGCTGGGCCAAATTTGACATGACTCAGTTTGTGACTGTATCAGACAAGCCACCTTCTGAAGCACATAGTGAAGGAGGAGTGTCTCCTTGGTCATCTGATGGAAAAGAATTCACTAAAAGGCCAACAACCTGGCAAGAAGAATCTAAAAAAGAACCGGACAAGAGTCGTCGAAGGAAACCTCATCGAGAATCTCCATGGAGGGAAGACGAGGAGTCTGAGGAGGGTTGGGATGACAGAGCAGAGCAAACATGGAGAGAAAATGGTTGGAGTGATGGAGATTCATTTTACGGTGAGGTGACACCTGTAAAAGAGAGGGTATATGGTGATGAGCGAAGGGGACGCAGACGAAGAGTGTCTCCTTGGAAGGGTAGAAAGTCCTCAAGAGAACCTTCTCCATGGGACCAAGAAGGCAAACACGAAGATGAAGAACAATGGGCAGGAATGGGGAAGAGGTGGCAAAGACGATCTATGGATGAAGAGGAAGATGATGATGACCATGAGGCACACTGGAAAACAAAACCAAAACACAGAGGCTCCTCGTGGGAAGAAGAGAGGAGGAGAAAATATGGATCAAAAGATCTTAATGGTATGGATTATGAGGATGGTCGCAAGCGTAGATCATCCCCTTGGAAGGGTGAAAGAGACAGACGGGGTAGTTGGGAGTCGGGGTCATGGGACGAAGAAGACAGATACTCTCAGAGAGAGTATGGAGACAGGTGGTCTAGAGAAGACGAATATAGGAGGAGGTGGGAACATGATATGGACAGTAGAGGATATTCATGGAACAAGAAGAGTGGAGGTGGATCAGAGGCAGAGTATGGACGACATGAATACATGGGTCGAAGGAAACAAGATAGCCACCATCGATATTATAGAGACAGATCAAGAGAGTCTCCATGGGAGGATGAATACAGTGAGCACGGTGAAGAAGATTCTCCCAGATATCAAGCAAGGAGATCAAACTGGCCCAAGAGACCTAGCAGTGCCTCAGAAACACGTAGAATGGCAGAGAGAAGTTCCCCTGGTGATTTAAAACCAAGACCTCCAGAAAAGCAGAATCAAAGTTCAAGCAAGTCAGAGATGGGAGAGAAATCACCCGGGTATTCTTATTCAGACTGGAAGTACAAAGAATGGAGTGGTCGACCGCGGAGTAGAGAGGGTCAATTTAATTGTGAACAGGAGTATGACTACTGGCCTCCTCCAAAGGATAGGCCTCCTAGAAGGGATCTTGTTGGCTATGAACAGCGTTCTCTAACCCTCCAAACACGTCGTCCACACAGGTATAGAAAATCTCAAGATCGTAGCTACAATCAAAAATCTCCTTTTGACGATGACTTCTCCACTCATTCCTTTGAGTTTGTCACAGATATTAAATTGCAAGGAGGGGAGTCTGATACATCAGATAGTGCAATGAAAAGATCTCCAGTTTCTATGACTCATAGCATGAGCCCATCTTCCATAACAACCCCTACAGAAACTATTCCAAAGCGTAAGACGACTCCAGTATCAGAGTTGGTTGTACTAACCAAAGAAGTCATTCCTAGCAGTCCCTTGGACCACAAAGTGTCACCATCTCTTGATGACACTAGGTTCAGACCATCAAGAGGCCCAAATCAAAGACATTCTCCGTTTGAAGATGACTTTACCCCGCCAGAAACTCGGAATGCAAGTGCAAGACTTATATCTAGTGTTTCTAGTGATATTAGTGACTACCATAAATCTCCCTTTGAGGACATTCGTAGTGGCGGTCGAGTGGAGAGTGTGGTTGAGGAAACAACTTGTGATAGTGACGCTGAACCTAAAAATGGGAAAAATAATGACGATGTATTTCTTCCTGCGGATAGTGTAGTGAGAGCTTCGGAAAGTGTATCAAAGTTCACTCACTTTGAAACTGACATGTTTTCTGATAGTATAAGTGAAGTTACATCAAGTAAACCTTCTGTGGAGAGTAAACGTCTAGACAAAAGATTATCTAGTAGTTTATGGAGTAGCGAGGACTCTGTCAAAGTAGAGAAACATCCTTCAGCCATGAAAATGCGGATGACATCACTATTTAGGGTGGACTCTTCTTCAAATATAAAGAAGTCTGAATCTGTAAATATTTTTGCTCGTGAAAATGACCCATTCGACGATGATTTCTTTGGTACCAATATGGCTGTAACATTACCTCGCCCCCATTCCGACTCTCAAACTACAGATAAATCTAATTCAAATAATAACAGTGATCCCTACAATTGGACCAAGGCCTTTGATTCCTTCAATTTTGAAGAAGAAAATTAAAGTAAAATTAAACTGATATTTATTAACAAAATTAAATATTATATATGTATCTTATGCTTTCATAAATGTGTACTAGATTATAATAAGAATCTAGCAATACTTCTCTTTATGAAAGACTTTTGCACAATAGTACATATATTACCAGTTTGACTTACCCAGCCTACCATACTTCAGGATTTTACACACTGTAAATTTAAAAATAGGTAAAAGAGAAATTGGTACACCTATCCTTAATGCCAACAGTACAATTAATCAAATTAAAAAGTGTATTTTTAATTCTTTACATTCTTTAAATATGTTTTTCTTAGAAATACTTAGCAGTACAAAACTGGGTATTATCATAAGACATTTATTATAGCATTTGGAATTTGTATGCTAAGGTTATCCCAAAAGAATAACATTTAAATTAAAACTTTCTTATCTTTCTCTTGTGAAATAAATTTTCAATATGAATATAAAATATTTATGGTTTTTTGACGAATTCTAAATGTATGAAATGGGTAATTTACTATCAAAAACAAATACTTCCCAACTTTTTTCAATGTATCCATTAAATGATATGTTTTTGTTTTTGAAGAGAAATCCTTCTACCATTGGTTTGTATAGACAGTGCACACTTTAACTGATTCACCAAGTTGATATCATGGGAACAATTACTTTCCTGTTACAGTATTAATTACAGCACCAAATACCTAATGTTGTTAAACATTTCGAAATATAAATATGAGCCTACTATCACAATATAATCAAGTGATATTCTTATGACTAAAACGTTTTTTAACACTCTAGCTTCATTCACATTTGTAACTCAGGAGTTAGAAGGTCAATAATCTAAAATAAGTTTTGACATTTTCAAATGAAAATAAAAACAATAACATTGTAACAGTGGCAATTTTTGGGTTGTTACAAGGGCTATATCTGCTTGACAGGAATACTAGTAAACTGTACCTTGCCTCCTATTATTTATTTTACCAACCAAACAGATCTAATCACGCTCTTCCCTGATGGGGTAAGCAAAAAACTGTTCATATATCTCAAAAGACAACAACTCCTTACTTAAGCCATCCTCGGTAACTTTCTCCACTTTGTCCTATCCTTTCATACTCCCTTCGCTTCAATAACACTCATACACCAAGTCAAATATGCCCCTTTATTCTTAAAACCTTTAATGTTTCTCTTTTTCACACATTTGTCTACAGCATTTAGCCATGCCTTACTTGGTATACCCCTTCCTTTTGTTTTATTCACACACTCTAACTTCATATATTTACTTTGTCACTAGATCTACAACCCTCCTCTCAACTTGCCCAAACTGCTTTCACATTGACCTATTTGATTCCCTTTCAAACCACACTCCTTCCGCACCCATTCGTAACTGTCTCTGTCTATATGAATTTTTCCATCACATACACAATAAGGTAGTGCGCAAATGTTTGTGTATTCGTTTTAAAGGGCAATTTCGATACACAATGCAAGGGGAAAATCTACTAGTACAGTACTGCCAACAACGTTAGCGCAACAACCCCTAAACTTTCCATTGCACTGTAGAATTGTTATGAGAGGTTTTCTGAAACACAAGAATTGATCTCATCTGTTTGAATTGTTAAGAAAGGTTTTATTTTAGCTAGCTATTTCTTAAGAAATATAGTTGGCATGTTTGCATCTAATCGCAATATAGCTCATCCTTTTACTGCTATTATATCTCAAAAGTATCACAATAATCTAATCTATAGCATAGTAATACTTTGTATGTATGACACCAATACATCCGAATTAGGAAATTGGTTAACTATTAGGTCAATTACTGAGCAGACTAGAGACAAGAATGGAATACTATAAACTAGAACTTTGATTTATTTACTCAAGCAATTGTATTTTCATTTGCCTATTAAAAATTATATACATTTATTTCTCATGACTTAACATATCAAAAGGTGAAATATATTCAACATCAACTAGATACACACAATTTGTATATTGTAACTATAGCAATACTGACAATGCAAAATAAGATGCTTGATTTATATTGTTCTAAAAGTATCCTGGTACTATTTATCAAAGTTTTAAAGCACTGTTACAATTTTACCAACACATGAGTATTTTCATAGGTGTACTCCCTAATACCCTCAATTTTCCCCCAAGCCCTCAAAAATGTATATTTAAATCTTAAAATAACATTCATAAAGATATCTCAATTAATCAAAATGATATACCTACTTGATGATTTAGTGAAGCATCCACATCCATGGGCATAAGGAAGGGGGATTTTAGGTGTTTCAACCCCCACCCCTACCCCCACTACCCCCCAATCAGAAATGTTCCAAAGTTTTCAATATGAAACTTAAAAGATAACCTTGCATAATACTTCAAATAACTCATAGAGGCATACACTTTTCAAAACTTTACCAAGAGAGAACCATGCCAAATATCTACTAAAGCCATTTAAGTTTAAAAACAATTCCAGGCAAACATCACTCTAAATGACTTTTAGAGGCACAAATTTTTAAAAAAAGAAAAAAACATAGGGAGCTACTCTAAATAGCTTCCATGCGCATATATTTTTATTTTTTTTTAATCCAGGGAAGAACCATTTCAACTAGCTTCTAAAAGCTGAGCTTTCAATTTTTTTAAATGTGTTAGGGAAACACCACTTTTAATAACTTATTAAAGCATCTAGTTAAAAAAAATCCAGGTAAGGACAATTCAATTATAAATGGCTTCTAAGGGCATCTAGTTCATGAAAAAAAAAAAATCAGGTGTGGAACACTTTAATTAAATAGCTTTTAAGGACATCTAATTTTCTAATACTAATCAAGGAAGAGGAGAGTGGAAAGACCCTCAAAAACTTGGTTGTTGCCTGCCTACCCCCTCCCCTTCCCCTCTCACACAGATAAAGTTCCACCACTGTTGAATAAAATAACAATGTTCTTACTTCTTAGGGTTTAGTAGTAAGGCTTAACATCATGCAATAAACTTGAGACTTTGAATCCCCCCCCAAACAAAATTAAATCCGCCTTATGCCCATGTCCACATAATCATGATATTAAACTTCAATAAAAAAATCATTTATTTGTGTATACTTGGATTATGTGCATAATTATATATGGAGATTATATACTATATACAGCATGCTAAAAGCCCAAACTGTTTTGGCAGAGCTGTTTTGTAAATTTTTCATGTTTCCCGGCAAATGATAATTAATTTTTTCTTACGGGGGCCATCTACCAAAATCTGGAGACACATTGCATATGTTTAGAAATTTCATATTATTTAAAAATATTTAAATATAACTCGGGCTAAAATAGAGGTGAAAGGTACAAATTTAAAAAAAAAAGTCAAATATACTCATTTTCGACATAAATTTATAGTAGTTTTGATGCTTCAAACCGCCATTTCCATATTTCCCTTCAAGAAAGCGGCACTCATTTTACTTTTACCCAACTAGATTAAGATGTTAATACTCTTTGTTTTGTATAAAAAAAATTACTAGGTTCTTTCAGTAAGACTATTTTCACTGTGTATGTCAATTTATCCACTGTCCCAAATTAACATAGGTGGAAGTTTGATTTTCTTGCTTTTGAAAAATAATTTCAATTGTGTGACTATTGAAACCAAACTGTAGCTATTAATGTAAAATAAATATGTTCAATAGTTTGATCACTAAAAAATGTAAGGGATAAGGGGGCTTGGCGACTATTTTAAGGTTGCAAACTTTGTATGGTTTTTTTTAAATTATATTTTGGATTGGTTTTTTTTAGCACCGAGTCATAGTAACTGTTTAATCTATACAAATATGTACTATATAAGCTAATGAATTAGGGATGAGGAAGGTTAAATTTAGAGAAAGTGTACCCACATGTGCATGAAAGCCATTCAGGAAAAACTACCCTCAGTACACCCAACTGGGATTCAAATCGTGATCTCTGCATCATTGGCAGTCTAATCAGCTATCGAAAGAGTGACACCTTGTGGCCACCGAAGCAGGATGTTTTAATTATTTTTTTCAGCCATTGAAAATGTTTGTAGACACTGTCATAACTTCTTTAGGAAAGTTCACCTCATCTCCTTGTTCAGACACTTTCTGTATGGGCAACGCTATCAATAGTTTTATTTATTTTACAAAATCTAAAACTAGGATTGGGCTCTTTTAATAATCAAATCCCATTAACAACTAATGATATTCAGGAGTTAAGAATTCAAAATAATTTTACAATCAAGATTTTGGCTCTCAATAATTGTATACAGCTATAATGATGCTTTCTAGTGGTTTAGCTCAACATAGTTATAGAGAAAACCTAACGACCAGACCCCTTAGCATTAATTTAGCCCTCAATCCAAACCAAATCAAAATTTAATGGGAAAATATTATACTAATATGAGAAAGTTTAACACTTATGCTTATCATATTTACTAACTCTGATTTAAGATTTGAGATTATTATTATTAAAATAGTGATTTAGTCTCATATCTACTCAACTATGAACTTTTGAAATTTACGTGACTTGCTTTTTATATCCTATGTGGGTTATAAAAAAAATCTTGTGGTCAAATGGTCTTCAACCCTTTAAGGTCCAAGGGCCAAAGTTTCTCTTTCTTGTTGGCTCACGGGCCGCAATACTGTACCGACAATATTGGGATTGAACACTTAATAAATTATATTTTGGCATCCTGAGTGTCTCAGTGCTGATGAGCGAACAAGAACACTCCCGAATATGTTCGAACATACACAAAATATTACGTACCCTCTCCCTTGTCTATTAGAATAGTCATTTGCCAGTTCAAGTTAAATTTGTACAAAATCATAATATTTTCTTTCACATATAGAGCAAAAATAGTTAATAAAATAACTTAAAATACATATTTGTTTAATTTTGTAAAAGATAAATATGTTTGTATTTGTCATTTTTTCTCTTGAAATAAGTTTATATTTTTCATTAGCTAGCGGGCCACAAAAAATGCTATGGTAGGCCGCAAGTGGGTCACAGGTTTAAGACCCCTGGTCTAAGACGTTACTCTCACAATAGACTGGACTGCTGATGATGGGGAGATCGTGGTTTAAATCCCATTCAGGTGCATTGAAGTTAGCTTTTTCCTAAATGGTTGTCATTCTCCCTCCAAACAAATGTGGACACACTTCTTCTAAATTTAACCCTCTTCATACCTAGCACATTAGAGTGATCAGCACATTTCTGCATAGCCTGATTGGGTAGTAAAAGCTAAAAATGATAACTAAAAAAGTATGTAAAGCTAAAGAACTAGAATTGAAACAGTTAAAATAAAAATATTTATTGACCAGAACCAATTAAAGTTTTGCTTAAATTTATTGGCATAATATTGACTTTTGCAAAATATGTTTTACTTTACTCAAAAATTAGATTATTTAGTTTATGGACCGGTATGTTTTTGTAGTACACATAGTTACTATTATTTTTTAAATTTAAGGTTTAATTTTTATGGGGGCAAATTTTCTTTTTTGAATTTATAAGGTTAATCTTTTAATATTAATTTATTATAAATAACTTACAAGACCTTTTTTAAGCAATGAAAATTCACTTCTGCAAGTACAATATTTTACTTCATCTATCACCCTCTGGGTATGACAAGGAACTAATGTTCTATTATCTTGGTAATACTAGGCCAACAACTATATAACTAGGTCAGGCAAAAGTGGGCATTGGTTCATGAATCTTACTTACAATTTTGTTTGATTACAAAATTAAAAATATGTTTTTTGTTTATTTTTCTTATTCATATTTTTGCATTTTCAAATTATTAAAAGGAGAGGAAAAAGGACTTCAACATTCAACAATTTTTCAGGCACATATATCTAACTGCATAATTTTAATATATTATTTTCTTAAAAAAAAAATAAACAGTTTGTTGCAAGCCCTTAGTACTATTTGATGCATTATATTTAGAAAAAGGAACATTTACATTGTAACATATGTGATTAATGCTATGAAATATTTATATTTTGTGTTATTTTAGAATAGATTAAAACTTTTATTTTAATTTTAAAATAAAGGCCATTTTATTTTAAAAGTGAATGAAATATCAGTTTCAATAATAAATTGGCACAATTATTACAGTAGGTATAAGGGGAATTTTAAAGAATGTTTTTTACAACCTGAGAATTTAGAGGTTTTTTTATCATTTAAATGCTTTAAAAATCTGTTGTTTTTTTAAATGTAATATATGACAATATTTATTTTATGGTCTTTTTTACTGTCACAATTAGTTTAGGCATTTAAAATATAAAAACACAAATCACTGAAATATTTATTGAAGAAATAAAATGTATTGATCAATATTTAACATTACTTTTTCAGTGCCCATAATGTCATCTAGAGTGATATTTGATTGTTTTTCTATTTATAAAAGGCTAATAATATAATGTTAGTAATAATTAATTAAATCAGAACACTTTATTATATAGGTTATATGACTGGTAAAGCCTATTAGTAATAATTTTTAATAAGTTTTACCAATATATACAGTATATGTGCTAAGATGTTCCGATTTAATTAAACTCTCTCTCTCTCTATTTTTGCTAAATTTTAACATCACAATTACTGTTCCTCAACAAATAATATTCACTTAGAGAAGTTAAATCTTTAAAAATAAAGTTGTAGATCATATTCCACTCCTTGACAAACTAAAGCACACAGAATGAGCTGTATGCCTTAAACAATTAAATTTTATAGGTACCATAATGTAGACTAAACATAAAGAGAAATGAAATTGGGGTTTCAGTTTAATCCCTACATTTTCATCTCTGAATAAAAATTACACTTGTTATTATTATTGTTGTACAAAGTTGAGCCAATATGAAAATGTATTGTTAAATATATTTGTTTTTAAAATTGTAAATCTCTTCTCCAATGATTATTCAGTTGGTTGATAAGATACTTTGTTAAATGTTGGATGCTTAAACAATCTTTTAACTCCTTGACAAATTTACTCGCTAGTCTTTTGACAAGGTATTATTTACCGAGATCATGCCATTGATACATTTTAAACTATATAAGTATATGTTCATTAAATAAAGTTAATATTGTTCTATGTTGGTATTTTGTTTAATGTTGCATGTCACAGAAGAAAATAAGTTACGTTTAAAGGTTTTATATGAAGAACATTACAAAAATGTTGAATAAAGAATTGTTATATGGATTGAAATGAAAATACTTAAGTGGCATTGGATAAGAATACACACCTCAAATATTCACAGCAGATGACAATTATTATTGAAACCTCTGCAGTTGTTTGTTGCTTTATTACTCGTGTGGTAAATCCATTGTAATACTATGTTTTAATATATAGGCATAGTTTTAATCTTATATTTCCTATATTTTAATCATGATTTTCAACTTTAAAACCATCAAAATAGTGGCCACCACACTTGCTCCATATTATGGCCAAGAAATATTTTAAAGTGAGATGTAAAATATTGTTCTTTATTGCAGAAATTAAAGTTGCAGAAAGTTTTATTTACCATGGTAAACATTAAGACAAAAAAACAACATTATTCAACAATCTGGAGGTCGTCTCAAGATTCTAAATGCTCTCAAATAGTTAATAGCACGGCCATACTTGCAATTATGAGGCCAGAACACAAAGCACGCAATGGTGATCGCCCTAATTTCTAACGAGGCCTTACATTCTGGTATGTGGGTCACATTAGCCAGCTCTCAAGTGTGGCTGTGCCTTTAAACAAAAACGTTCAGGGAACACACAACACACTTGCCCAAGTTTGAATAGTATAGCAATTGATGAGAAAAACTTTACTCAAACAAACTGACTGAAGCGAAAAATCAATAACACAATAATGTAGAGTAAGCTTAAGTAATTTATCTATAACTCTATAGGGTATAACATTCAACAAATAACTGTTCACATAAGGGCAAATAAAAATGTTTTAAAACAAAAGGGTTATAAAACTGGAGAAATATCTTCAATTAAAACATTTTTTTGCTAACAATTATGTAGGCCTCTGTGGTCTAGTAGTCAAGAGTTCCTAGCTACATATCCAGGGGTCCTGGGTTCGATCCCTGGTGCTTACAGATTTTTCTGTGTAGCAGTATTTCTGGAATGGGCTCAACTTGGCCGCTTAAGGACAATTGAGGAGTTGTTTGAATAAATAAATAGTGGCTTTGGTCTAGAAAACTGAGAATAAGGGCCGGATTGTTTGTTGTGCTGACTGCATGACACTATATATCCGTAAATGTTGCCATTATCTTCGCCAACATGCAGTGGCCGATCGGTTGGTATAGTTTGATTGCAGGCTAACGCCATGGAGAAATTGTAATTGTGTATGCCACAAAATGTCACTGGCCTGTAGACAATTTTTTAAAAATTTTGAAACTTTCTAAAAAAAAATTTACTCTAGGCGTTTATTAAATTAAAGACATCATTGATGGGCATGCTCATTGAAAAGTTGTGTTTCAAACATTGTTCAACAACCTCGGAAAGACTTTGATTCAAATTCTCAACAAAAATTTAACATTAGTGAGACGTGGTAGAGTAGACCATGTACGGGTGAGTCGAGGATCCCATGAGGGTGGTCCCAGGTCATGACCTGAATACGATTTTATAAATTTATAATTGTTCATCTAAATACAAAAAAAGCAATTCTTTACATTGCATTCTATTGACATAATCTTTCAACAGGTAGCTTTTCTGCCGTGCAATTATTTTTGGTCTCGTTCTCCATTGCCATCTAGTAAAGTTGCTTTGTTTGCAACACATACTTATTCTTTCTTTTAGTTTTGTTTAATTTTGTTCTCACCACATTTATTTATTGCTTTATTTAACACTGTAAAATACACCAATATTATTGTTTAAATAAAATCATATGAGACTGCATCTATGAAGATATTATCATAAAGATGTAACTAAATATTGTTGATATTGTGAATTTAAAAAAAAAAGCTTTTGATGTTTAATTTTTTTATTGGGTAAATTGGAATACCAGGTTCCTTAAATCCTACCAAAGCTTACATTCAATAAAATTTACTCTTTTTTATATCAATGGTTGAATTTTAATGAAATGTGTGTTTTGACTGAAAATGAACGATTGTAAAAATTTGTATGGAAATTGTATGTTGATGAATAAAAATGGATTTAATATATATGTACCGATAAAAAGTGAAAGCTGTAAAATAAAATGTTGACTTACACCTGGTTTTAATGTACTTATCTGATTTCATTTGTGAGGTTTGAAGTGTGCTGATTAGTAGTGATGTTGGGAACAGGAGAAATTTTGAGGAAATCCACCAGTTTTTACTGGGTGAAAATATGAAAAATAACATAATGGAGGAAAAAAACATCCGTTCAGGCAGTTGGGAATCAAATTTCAGCCTCCTGAGTCAGTCAAACAACCAAACTTGCGAAAAACTTAGGCGTTTTTTATTATTAATCCATTTAACACAAAAAACCTGCTTCGATGGCCGTTTGGTCTAAATAAGGGTCACTATTGCAATGGGCTGCCATTGACAGAGAAATCAAGGTTCAAATCCTGATTAGATGTACAGAGAGAGGTTTTTCATAATGGTTTTTCACCCTCCTTCCATGCAAATGCAAACACACTTCCTCTAAATTCAACCTTCCTCATCCCTAACACATCAGTGTAATTAGTTCATAGGTGTATAACCTGAAAAGATAGTAAAAAATTTAATTAATGGAAGTTATTAAGCAATACTTTTGTTTTACTCGACCTATGTCTACCAATCACAAGTAGCTTAACTTTCTTTATCCATGGTCAGTTTCCGCCCATATAATATATTTCAATTCCTAACCCAAAAACAAATTCCACAATCCACTCTTTCCC
>CABFOV010002414.1:0-13239 GCA_902141375.1 Timema poppense
TCTTCCTCCAGCGTGCGTCCTCCACTCTAGACCCGGTATCTCTTCCTCCAGCGTGCGTCCTCCACTCTAGACCTGGTATCTCTCCCTCCAGCATGCGTCCCTCACTCTAGACCCGGTATCTCTTCCTCCAGCGTGCGTCCTCCACTCTAGAATCGGTATCTCTTCCTCCAGCGTGCGTCCCCCACTCTAGACCTGGTATCTCTCCCTCCAGCTTGCATCCCCCACTCTAGACCCGGTATCTCTCCCTCCAAGCGCCACCACATAATGGGTAAGCTATATAAAGTATTCTTGCTTTTGACCTTGAACAATGCAGGTGGCTGGGTGGACAGGGTGGCTGAGAGTAACTCCCACCTCTTCTCCCCTCCAACCAACAGCAGCCGATGTCTTGCCAGTTGATATTTTTCGTGTTTATTGTTCGTGCATTTTTAAAATTGTAATAGCAGAGTGCTTTGCTTGTAATTAGTGTTAGTGTAAGTTTTCCCATTAATGGTTTTTATTTTAATAATGATTATTTATGTTTAAATGATTTTGATGGATATAATCTTTCATATTTACTAGGCCTAGTTCCATTCTAACGTTTACATTTTCTTAATTTACTTGAAATATATCAATATAATATCAAATTATGTTTCACTCCCCCTTACCCTCTTTTTAAACCACAAAATAATAAACTAATAATATTTCAAATTGCTGCAGTATGGCCCGCCAAATAATATGATTTTTTGGAGGCGCCCGCTTGGATATATAATTGAATAGCCCTGGTGTATGGGAATGGGGTGATTAGATATATATGTACTCTAGAATATTTGCATCATAGCTAATCTTTAAAAATAACTTATTTAAAAAAAATGATTTTCTTCAGATGAAGACTTTCTAAAGCTCCAAAAAGAATTTATGGAAAAGTACTGGCACGAATTTGAAGACAAAGATGAAAACAAGCTGAGTTATATGGACATCTTCAAAGAATATGTAAGTACTTTAGTAGAATTGTAAGTGCGACCTGTTTTTGTTAGGTATCTCTTCTCATCTCTGTCTCTTTTACTTTTATAAAATACTGGATGGTTAAAACGTGTTCTATGTGTGTGTGAATGTTTTTCAGATTGAAGTGATTGAAAAACATATAGAAACATCTCTGAAGACAAAGATGGCAGGCTTCTCCATGGAAAGCTTTATAAGATTGCTCGAGTAAGTTGCGTGAATTACTTTAACTTGGGTATTCATGACTACCTTACAGTCTTTTTGCTAGGGAGACTAAGAAAGAGATGGGGGGAACAGAAAACAGCAAGTGTGCTAGTGAGAGGAGAAGAATGGTGGAAGATGAACGTGCTTTACTAAACTGACCCGGCCACAGGTTGGAACCAGTTGTTGTTGTTGATGATGATGATGATGATGATGATGATGATGATGATGATGATGATGACGACGATGACAGCGACTCGTGACTCTTTGTAGCCTACCGACGTTTGGTTGTCAACTTTAGTAAAGTGTTTCCCAAACTTTGTGTTGCGAGCCATTCTTTGGTGGGTTACGAACAAAATTTTAAATATAAAAATTTTGTAATTATATTTGAGCTTGGAAAGTAATGAAAAAATAAGAGAGAACATGACGAAAAAAAGTGTAAAAATAATTCAATGATGGGAATAAAACCATATTTCGAAACTAACTGCATTGTCAAGCTCCTTGCGCTTGAAAATAACTCACGTTGAGAGGACGTCATTGTTGTCAACAGGAACCCATAGTTAAAAGGTGAACACTTTGCTATGAGAAATAGACCGATTTTGTTTTGTAAAATTACATTCAATAGTATTTTTTTTAGGTAATAAAAATATCCCACCTCTCTCCCCCCTTTTATTCATGTCCAAATGCAAGGTGGGTTGCAAAAGTTGGTCTTTCTTAAAAATGAGTCGCAATTACAAAAGGTTTGGCAAGCTCTGCACTAGTCTAATAACATTTAGAGTCCCTGTTGAGCTGATTAGCCTTTTGGCCGCCATCAACTCATAACAAAGCCCACAGCGATGGGAAAAATATCTGTTTATTGTGGTCAAAACCGAGTTTTTAGAGTACCACTCCAGCTTCACTACACCCTTACCTTAGACCATTTGACAACCAAAGGCGGACGGTGTGGGGGTAGTTTGTAAATCATGCTGATATAATAGATTGGTTCAAAAAGTGCGCATTAAAGCTTGATTCACACTCTCGATGTTGAACCATGAGGCATTACAACGCTAACTTAAAAAAGCTGATTATCAACATATTTCATTTTCTAGTAGATAAACATATATTTTAGATCATTCTCCCGATGGATGTTTTCCAAATTACAATGCTGTGTCGTGGCACAATACATCGATACACACAATTTATTAGTGGATTATTTCAAATCTGCTCACAAAAGCCAACAAAGATGTCGGCTTGCTTCTAGCTCTACAGCGCATATGCTTTCAAATACCATTTACACACAGATTTGAGATCTGATTGGTTCTCCCACGCTGAATATCTCAGGTCAAGCGGACAAAGTAGAGATTAGTAGAACTTTGGCATAACAGCTCGCACCGATGAGGCGGAAATTTAGGGATTGGTTTAGAGCTCGTCACATGACCACGTTTCTGCTCTTTGCTGGTTTTTCGGTAAACTTGTGAATCCACAGTAAGTACTTGTAATGACAATATTAAGGTATACAGGTCCCACTTCCTGCGACCTTGAAGTAGTTTAGGTTGATCTCCAAATATGTTGCTTGATCACATCTAAAAGATTCTGGTTCGAATACTGATGCAAGTGACGGTTTTATTCTTCATCTGCTCCAAGGTGTGTGTACCTCATACACTGGAAGTATAACTATGTCATGTCATTCCAGGAATGACTGTGAACCGTTGTTGTTTCCAGGGATCGAAGGGATGGACTTGAAGGAGAGGTGTTTGAAATGCTGTTTACATTCTCAGACTTCATCGCCTTCAAAGAAATGTTTTTGGACTACAGAGCGGTAAGTAACTTGAATTATAGATCTATATTGTGAGTGTGCCAAGCTTCGAAAACATGAAACTTCACTAGTAAAAATATTTAAAGTGTACAGTCTCTTAACTTGAAAGTGTACATAAACCAAATGACTTAATAATTGTGCATTCACCTAAACCAACTAACTCAATCATTGCATAATTATGTGCCTAAACCAACCAACTCGATTAGTACACATGCACCAACACAATTAGATGCAAGCAGACAGCTGTATCTACTGTTGTAAAATGATTTGAAATAACTGCTTTTTTTTTTTGTTTCATCACATAATAATTTGATAACATCAATCTTGATATTTATCTTAAAGACTTGTTTTTTCACTAGAAAATAAAATAATTGTTAATAAACTAATTATAGTTTGTGTTGCAATGCATTTCTGCCAGTGTGATTCGCTGCGACACTCGGGCATATTCTTCTTTGTTTTCGATAAATGTGTTCATCAAGTATTAGACTGTGTGAAAACTAACATCTTGTGAAACTGATAATCAAGTGTGTTCATTTGTTTTGTTTTTTTTCCAGATGAAAGAAGGGACAGCCGTAGACTTCAGCAGCGGAATCCAAATAACACACTTGACGAGTTAATCTTCCTCAAGAGTTGTTGTTCATGAGAGAAAAAAGTGATTAAAAGTTGTGTTTATTTATTTGTGATAAATTTAAGTTGTAACCTCATTTTAAAATATAATTCTACTGTCATGATCTAGCATGTTTAACAAAAAAGAAGACTGATATGTGATTTTTTATTTTTGAACAAGTATATTTATTTATATTGATAGTGGAAAGTTTTAAGTGGATCTGGTTTGTTAAAATATTATAAATTAATTTTCACTTTTCACCAAGTCTAAAGGTGATGTATACATTAATTGCTTGATGTTTAATGTCGCAATTAAATTTTTTTTTAACGGTACTTAAAATAAGGTTTAATGTTGACTGTTATTTGTAAATCTTTCCTCTCAAAAAGTTTAAGTAAAAGCTAAGAAATCTAGCACCTTCCTGACTGAAGGGCTGCCAGATATTAAAATGTCACACCTAATTCTAATTCACAAGTTTAATGGGTGTTTCTATGGTTTGCCACTCTTTACTAGCCACCTTCCTCGATAAAAATAGCTCTGAACCACGACAAAATATTCTGGGTCCTGAACTAATTGTAAGTTTTACTGAGTTAGATACCAGACTTGACCGAGGCTTTAAAAACAAATCAGATATATTTGGACGTAGAGATAGGGATGCAATATTTTCCTAAAATATATATATATACATGATATATCAATTAAATTATATCGATATATCTGTTTTTCCCCATTTATTGATCCACATTGGTATGAGCAAACTTTAATGACTGTATTTATATGGCTGCTTTTCTACAATAATATTCTTCATAGCCCTTAACTTTTTAATATTGCATTTTAATGTTGAAAATATAATTTTAATGAAAACAGGAAAAAATTGACTTGGTGTATGCTTAGTAGAATTAGAGAAAAAATTGTTAAATTTATTTTCATTTCTATGATCTAATTAAATCGATAAATTGAATACTACTAAAACATTTA
Organism: Timema poppense; assembly: GCA_902141375.1. Classification (NCBI taxonomy): domain Eukaryota; kingdom Metazoa; phylum Arthropoda; class Insecta; order Phasmatodea; family Timematidae; genus Timema; species Timema poppense. Next base: position 4,557 of record CABFOV010002414.1, read on the forward strand.
TATAAATTGATGTTTTTTTATGAAGGCTATATCAAAATATTGCAGCCATCCTTTTGTAGGAGCGCGAGACTAAACTGCTTATGACGGAGATCAGGATTCGAGTCCTGGTTGAGTGTAAGTGGTTTTTCCAAAATGGTTTTGGACTCTCCCTCTATGCAAAAGCTGTTATGCTTCCTCTAAATAAAAACTTTTCTCATCCCTAGCTTATTATGATAATTGCTTTAAATGCATATAACCCAAACAGGTAGTAAGACGCTATGCTATATACATAAACAAAATTAAAATGTAATGTGCAGTGTCGTGGAGTGTTTCAAGGGAAGCAGACCTCGTCATAGCCTACCTGTGATAGGTTCTCACCCGATTGGGCCTTATTTGACCAATCATATGTGTGCTCTGCTCTGCATGCCTCACACGGGAATATATTCCCCTCGCTAGGTACCTGACCAATTAGTGTTTTACAGAGGGGTGTAAATGACTCACAAGTACAGTTTAAACAAATGCTACGTAGCATACCCTGTCAACACTTTACAACACACCACTAGTGATGAGGTTTTCCGGATTGTACCATCTAAACTAACATTTGATAACTTCAATTGAAGAGCTCTTTGGAAAAAGGGCACATGGCATTAGCCTAATATTGATCCTGGAAAAAAAAAGACATGTTTGATGTTTTCACCATCGATAGTGAATGACCAATGTTTTGAGACCATCAATGTTTTACTGTACTATTAATGTTTTCTTTTGTATATTCAAAGTTCAAACTAGGGATGGAAATCGATAAAAAAAAAACATTGACGCACAAAAAAAAACTATAACCAAAGAATTAAAAAAACATTAAAAAGTATTTTTTTATTGGTTTTAAAGTAATTTTAAAACCCTTGCTGTGGTTCACTGCTTGTAAAAACACAAATTGGTTAGCCATCTTTCTTTATGATCAGTTTTACTTTCTTGTCTTTGTCAGTGATTGTCTGCCTCTTACTTTATAAAAAGAGATGCTTCTATAAAAAAAACAGATGCTGACGCAGTGGTGAAGAACTTTCTCGCAATTTAAAAAAGAATGGGATATCGGTATTTTCAAAAAATAATGTTAAAGGTTTGATATTTGCCCTATAAATCATAGATGTTTTTATCATTATCTAACGCAGTTGTTTTCAACCTTTTTGAACTGACGCCCCCCTTGGGAGAGCATCAAATTTTTACCCCCATTTTCCCCTAAATTAAAAAAAACAAAAATTACCACACCCAACCTTCCCAATATTTTTTGATACAATTATAAAATATATTTTAAAATTTTTGTTTTCTAATCACTTCTTTATTAAAACACCAATGTAACACTGGCAGCGTAACAATACAAATAAATTGACCGACAATGGGATGGTTGGCAGAAAATTGTTTTTAAGATTCCATGAATATTGGGTCTGGTAGCATCAAGACAATTATCCAAATTTATGAAAATAAAACTTAAAGTTATAACGCCATTCACAGAGCACTGATCTTCATAATTTAAAAAAAATCCAAAAAAACTAGTTGATACTCGATAATGTTAATCGATAGGGTAGATAGTTGATATTCTACAATTACTCGATTAAGTATATCAATTTACTTACAGCAGTGCTAGCAGTGTCTGGTTGCAGTACTAAAGTGATTGTTGAAAGAGTTTCCATAAGAGATATTCGACCACGATTCATTATTTAAAGCAAGAGAGTGAATAAACATATTAAACGCATATTTTGGGGAAAATATTCATTCTTCAGTATAATCTTTTATTTTTAAACGAATTTGAGTTAAAAAAATATATAAATAGCGTGATTGTAAGTATTAAATGGATTTTAGGTGTTCCATCTTGGTAAAACAATTAATTTCTTAAATTCTCATTTTGTACTGTTACAATTGAATTGATAGTTTTGTTACTTAAAAATGTTGTTGATTTCAAAGGTTCATCTTATGTGGTTTTGAGGAAATAAATAAATAAATAAAATCGTGACCAAGTAATATATAAAATTATATTATGTTAGAATATTACATGGAAGCATCCTTACCAGGAATAGTACACAATAAGGGTATGATTCTTTTATTTTGGACCATCTATATACAACAAAAGCAATTTTAAAATGATAACAATGTAACCTAATTTTAAATAGGTCTAGGTTAAAACAAAATAAGAAAACCTACCAAATTCACTCAAAAACATTCGATTATATTGTGTAAAAATTGGCTGACTACCTTAATTTTATGTCCATCCATATAAACCAAGGGACTTGAAGTTAACCTTTTTTCGGTTAGTTCGACCCTTGATAGAGGTCATAATTTGATAGTTGATAAACAGCTCTGCAAGTTTGCAACTGCTGCCATAACTCAACTACCTAATAGCCTACAATAATTGAAGGTGAAATTGAAGATTCTGAAAATGAAGATAAAGTCGAAAATGGGAAAGGTCAAATAGAGGCCAACAACCAAGAAAATGATCAAGGAATTGAGAATGGACAAGAAATCAGTGTGTAAAAGAAGAAGAAAATGTTGGTAGTTCTGTTGATAGTATTTGTTCTTACCTAATCTGTATTTAGTTTTTCAGTTAATAGACTACTTTCAAACCAGTAATGTTTGATGTTTGTAGAATAAACATTCTATAAACCTGTGGTGGCAAGTTTTCAGATCATGGGCCCAGAGTCCTTTAAAATGAACGAACATATATTATTGTCTGTGTGCATTGAGAATCAACATTAACATTAACCTCTAGATGATTTATCCTAGAAGAAGCCTTGTTAGCCGCCATGAGAGATGAAGAATCGTGTATCGTGTTCCATTATTTGATGGTTCAAACTTCATTAACTGGAATTGGTTCAAAGTTCTGTGATTACTCAACAACAGTAATTTTCAACGAAGCTGATAGTTCTGAAATCATGAATAAGAAGACAAAAGAACTAGCAGGGTGGAAGAAAAAAAGATAGAAAATGCAAGTTTCAATTAGTCCAGAAACTTTCAGACAACGTTCTTGAATGTGCCAAGGATAAATAATCTGCATTTGAGATATGATCTTGCCCTGCACTTTCCTAAAGAATAACGGACACCCCTAATCGCATATGCCGATGCAGATTGGGCCAACGATTCCAGTCGTAAGTCAACATCTCGATTTCTTTTGAAAGTTTTTGGTTCAACTGTATCTTGGACAACTAGAAAGCAGCCCACTATTGCCTTGAGTACCTGTAGGCAGAATTCATTTCCCTTGCCAATGCCTGTACTGATGTCCTGTGGCTACACAGTCTACTACTGGAGCCAGGAATCAACCCCAAAGTGCCCACCATATATGAGGACAACCAGCCTGCCATCAAGTGTCTTGAGAAGTGGGAACACAAAAGATTGAAACATATGGATGTGAAGTATAATTTTGTAAGGGAGTTAGTGTGTGATAACGTTGTAAAGATTGAATATGTCCAAAGTGAATTTCAAATTGCTGACATTCTAAACAAAAGCTTAAATGTTACTAACTTTAAACAACTATGTAGGTGGCTAGCTAGCATCATAAAATCGTGTATATGTTCTTCCATGTTCAAAACACTTACCTCCCTTAACACCCTTGTTTCTTGCACCCACAAATAGGATTCATCCATGTTTAACACATTTGCCTCCTATCTGTGCACATTGAAAGCATGTTAAATTGAAGCGAAGTGTTAGTAGAGCAATTTAACATTTATTCATTATGATATTTGTACATTTTTATGCATATGTTGGTAGTTCTATTGATAGTATTTGTTCTTGCCTGATCTGTATTTAGTTTTTCAGTTCATATTAATATCGCAGTTAATAAACAAACTACTTTCAATCCAGTAATATTTGATGTTCGTAGAATAAACATTCTATAAACCTGTGGTAGCAAGTTTTCAGAAAATAAAGTTTAAAGTATGAGGGACAGTGAAGAAGAGTCTGAACATATTAAATATGAAACAAATGATGAAGGAGAGAGTAGATATGCTCTCAGTAACCAAACTAAATTGAAACAAGTGATTAACTAATGGAACACTCAACTACATAGCATAAATAACATTGCAGCACTATCCAAGGAACAGGGAATTACAGATAAGAAAGAAATTCAATTTTTATATATTTATATTTCTCAACTTCTATAACTGGTTCTGTTTTTTCGGTTTAATCTCAATATGATACAAAGATACCAAATTATATGCACGATCACATTATCCTTTGTTTTAAAAGTAATTTGACTCAAAGGTCTACTCTTTAAATGTAATGAACTTTTTAGATGTCAGTTAAAATTTCAAGATTTCTTTATTATATTGCATTAAACATCTGTGACTTTCACGTTAAATTATTACAATTTGTACAAACTTCATTTTAAACTTTATTTTATAAATATTCTCACTATATTATTATTATTATTAGCACCGCTTCTTACTACCCATTCAGGTTATACACACACTACTATGTAATGGTAGGGTGATTGTGAGATGAAATGAAGGACCTACAGTTTAACGTGGGATCCGAACCACGGTGGAGGCCTGGCAATTCCCCACATTCACAAGTTGTGATTAATACACGTCTTGTCAGAGACCATTAAAATGGCCCAAAAAAATGTTTATACTGTCCCACTGCGTTCTTTAAACTGAGGAGTGGCATTGATGTTACCACAGATGAAATTAACTCGGGACTGGGGGATTGTGAGCCAGTGCAGATTTATTTCAGTGTAATATGAGGGGAACAGGTTTTTGGAGAGGTATCATTTCATCATACTGACTCATTTGAAATTCAATCTAGCCCATGAACGCGAACATTTACCCATAATAATAGGAACTAAAAACCCATTCATAACCTGATGAGCACATAAAAATAGTATTATAAAATTTAACACCAAGCTTAACAAACGACTAAACTTCATACACAGTTAGGTAATGATGTTTTAATGAGACATTTAAGATATATGGTCCTAGCCTGGGTACCTCCAAGCTTTACAAAAAATAAACCTACTTTAGCATACTTATACATCTTCGTTATTTACATTTAACATGGGTTACACCATATGTTTAATATAGAATCCTCTTCGTTGAGCATATTTGGTTCAATTCCCTCTTTACATTTAGGTTTTCTTCCTCCATGACTAATACAGAAACCTCCTCTTCTGGGATATTTAATACAACTTTCCTCTTTACATTTAGATTGACTTCCTCCATGTTTAATACAGAACCCTCTTCGTTGATCATATTTGGTACAATTCCCTCTTTACATTTAGGTTATTTTTCCTCCATGACTAATACAGAAACCTCCCCTTCTGGGATATTTAATACAACTTTCCTCTTTACATTTAGGTTGACTTCCTGCATGTTTAATACAGAAACCTCTTCGATGAGCATATTTGGTACAATTTTCCTTTTTACATTTAGATTGACTTCCTCCATGTTTAATACAGAAACCTCTTCGATGAGCATATTTGGTACAATTTTCCTCTTTACATTTAGGTTTTCTTCCTCCATGACTAATACAGAAACCTCTTCGATGAGCATATTTGGTACAATTTTCCTCTTTACATTTAGGTTTTCTTCCTCCATGACTAATACAGAAACCTCCTTTTTTAGGATATTTAATACAACTTTCTTCTTTACATTTAGCATGGGTTCCACTGTGACTAATACAGAAACCTCTTTGAAAGGCATATTTTGTACAACTTTCTTTTTTACATTTATAATAAGTTCCTCCATGATTAATACAGAAACCTCCTTTTTTAGGATATTTAGTACAACTTTCCTCTTTACATTTAGCATGGATTCCACCGTGACTAATACAGAAACCTCCACTTTTAGGATAGTTAGTACAACTTTCTTCTTTACATTTACCATAAGTTCCGTGATTTAATACAGAATCCTCTTTGTTTAGCATATTTGGAACAACTTCCTTCTTTACATTTAGGTTGACTTCCTCCATGTCTAATACAGAAACCTCCTCTTTTAGGATATTTAGTACAACTTTCTTCTTTACATTTAGCTAGGGTTCTTCCTAAAGATTGTTTTTTACAACCCTGATGTTCAGCTTGACTTTTCAAATACTTAAAGGAAAAATGATCTTCTAAAATATTACTATCAAGACTCTGTATTTTAAATTTTGTTTTAATTTTCAAATTCTCTTTTGATCGTAATTTTGAATTGATATCCCTTTCATTCGAAAGCATATTTTTTCCACTATGAATCTCTGATACTGATCCATGTAGTATTTCCTGTAACAAAAATAGGTTTTTGTTTCATAAACAAGTCTATTATTAAGATAAAATAAACATTCTTCAAGACATTGGATATGTACATAAATGACTCAAAATATGAAAATCTTGACTAAAACTCCATGCAATTGGTAGAAGGAATAATTAAATAAACTACTGAAATTGGGAAAATACAAAAATTTTGCTTCGGTTAGAAAGAAAATAAAACAACGATATAGTAATTTTCTCGTAGGTGTCTTCTTTGATATTGGGACTTTTGAAAAAGACAAATAAGTAAACATAATGAGAATTTTCAGTTGTACCAAACACCAAGCCTTTAAAAAAAAATTGTTTACTATCGTTTAAGACAGTTTAGACGAACCTTAACTGACGACGGAATTAAATTTAAAAAAACTTGAATAATATCTACCTGTTTTATGTATGGACAGGCCTTGACATTAACTCTTCAGTGAAAAGACTATTACAGTTGATAGTTATCTTTGATTTCAACGGGTTGTTGGTTTAAAAGTCAGAAGCTTACTCTATGTTTTGGTGTGGAATTATTATATTTTTTAGAAACTAACATGTCATATTAACTCAGTGCGTTATTCTGTCATTAAATATATAATCCACATAGTTTCTGATATTCAAGATGTCTAATGAAGTGTGGAAAAGCTTTAACATTTTCCAAAACAAATGCAAGTTAAATGTATTTGGAAAACTGATCAAGCATTTCAAATGTTATGCCTCTGGTTGAAGGATAACTTTGAAGAACTTTGTGGGCCAATTAAATCTTACTAAATATTACAAGAATAAATAGGTGATTAGTTAGAGATATAAAAAATATGTATATATATGTACTCACTGTAGGCCAATTAGTTTCAATTGAATGGTAAATTAAGTGATACAATTGTTAAAATAGTTACAAAATCGGCTAACTAATACACTAAATAGATTATTTTATTTAACAGTCACTTCTTATAGTCAAACAATGTATGTTTTAATTCTACTATTATATTTATGTCCATTTTTAAAAAGTATTTTTCAATGTTTTGCTTTTTATTAAAAAATATGTTTTTGAAGATTTGAGGATTCGAATTTAGATTCAAGGTTCGAAAGAAAATGTGTGTGTTTGATGTATACATTCATATTACACTTAAAGGAAGACAAACTAATCATGCACTTGTTTACTATGGCAATGTTTCATACTTCGTGAAACAAATGCTACCTGTCAAAATAAATGGATCCTTGGTTTACAGTCGTCTGGTCTTCAAAATTGTGTTATAAGTGGAGTCCAAATTTTTATGTTCTATTAACATACAAACTAGGTACATAAATATTTTTTATTATTATTATTATTATTATTAGCACCGCGTCTTACTACCCGTTCGGCTTATACGCACCTACGCTAATGTGAAATGGTAGGGTGATTGTGAGATGAAATGGAGGACCTACAGTTTAACGTGGAATCCGAACCACGGTGGAGGACTGGCATTCCCCACATTCACAAGATGTCTTGTCAGAGGTGAAGGAAGGGTTTGGTAATCAGATAAATCTGTGCCGGGACCGAGGATTGAACCCCGGCCACCAGCACAGATGTCTGACACCTTACCCCTAGACCACCAGGTCACCCATAAATATTTAACAACATCAATTAAAATATGTAATATTGCAAAAATATTTAATATTGAATAAAGTTTCTTTTTTTACATTTATAATAAAAGAAAAAACTCAATGGTGTCAGCCCACAATCAAATCATACTGGATAAGCGGCCACAGTCTATTGGTAGAGATACTGTAAACTTCTGCAGAAAGAAATTGTCATGTGCTCAACACAACGAATCATCCAGATGTAAAATCTCAGTTTTATATACCACAGCCGTTACTTATTCACTCAAGTAGCTTCACATTTGTCCTCACGAGTCTGAGTTAACGCGGTTCCAGACCCACTGCTTTATAGAAACATTGGAAGCGCTGGGAGTCGAACCCAGCACCTCGAGATCTGTAACCATGAGCTCTGACCACTAAACCACATAGGTGGTCACGTTAATAATGCACACAAACATTACCGGAACAAAATTTGATTTTATGGCTGAAAGTTTCTGAAGGCCTATCTTCCAAAACACAACATATCGGCTATCACGTGTTGTCTATTAGCTAATAATTTGTGAAATAACTACAAGTATGAGGCTGTGGTCGAAAGAAACTTTGGGGAAGGAATGCAAAATGTGTGTGAATGTTTGTCACGTGAAATTGTGGGAAAATTCTCTGACAGTTGATGTTATATTTTCTTGCTACTCTATATTCGTTTCTTCTCCTGACCAATGAACAACAGGAAAATGAGATAATAAGATCCAAGAACTATTGTTTTTACAACTCAAATTGTGTTTACAAATTGACAAGACACCACATTATCTCCCCTTAACAGCATGAGAAACATTTGACACAAAGTTGTGCAGGGTGTCTACTGGATCACGAAAGTCCCGA
>CABFOV010002414.1:13254-38244 GCA_902141375.1 Timema poppense
AAAAAAAAAAAAAAAAAGTCACGAAAGTCCATGAAAATTCACGAATTTTTCAATATTTGTGCTCATAAAAGTCACGAAAATATTTTTGTTTGAATTTCCCATGCATCGTAATAATGCGAACGCATCGAATGTTGATCCACCTATTACCCATGATGCCATGCACTAGCCGCAAGTTGCTTGATTGTTTTTACCGTGATACCAAGGACAAGGTTAACATTTGCCATCTAGTTAAAGTTTAATGTTGGGTGTAAGTGCATTATGACTCTATATTCATTATATAATGTTCGGCCGATTACTGAAGGAATTTTTTTTGTCAAAAAAAAAAGTCACCAAAATGTCGCTAATTTTTGTTTCTCTAACTTAGTAGACACCCTGTTATGTTAGGGAAACTGTAATCCTCTCTGAAAAGCCAGCATATCTGACTTTTCTCAATACCATCCCTTCACTGAATACATTTCTTTATGAAAGTACAGGTTGCATGAAAATTAGTGACTCAACATTTTAAAGTATTTTTCTCAAGAAAGACATAAAAATAATACCTCAGTAAATAAACACACAAAATATGTAACTTTATGTAATAACTTCGAAAATACATAGAATACGGTAAATTAAGTAAAAATATGAAAATGAAAATACAGTCCTAAACAATCTAATTCGCCAACATTTCCCTTTTCACTTTTCTAACTAGCAAGATAAAAATATGTAATTACATAAAAATCCGGACTCTATAACGAATGTTACATTTAATACAAAATTCATTTTAAATTGCCAATATTTAGAATTCTTTATAAAATATAATTCTAAACATATGGTGAACATAAATTTAATATTTAAATAAACAAACTTTGGTTCTGAAAGTAAAGAGGATGGGAATATTTTCCTTTCCTTGGCTCCGAGTTAACAAATAGGATCATAACTTGAATTGATTGGATTATTTGAGACAATCAACCATTGGTTAACTTATAGGCTGGAAAAGGGAAGCTTCTCCAACCCTTACACTTCCAGTCCCAAAGATATCCGAAACAGATACTAGAATCCCTGTGCAAACATGGCAAAAAATTATTTACATATCTTAAAAACTCATTAATACATGAAAAACAAACAAACGTTTAGGAACATAGGTCTTTAGTAAACCAATAAGTGTGTGTGGGTGTGAACGTGTGTGCATTGTTTTAGAGATGGGTCAAATCCACTTTTTCTTGGATCCGAATCTTCATTTTACCTTTTAATCCCACATTTGAATTCAAATATTAGAAAATTTTGTGATCATAAGTGTTTAACTTTCCCACACAGTTTACCATAGTTGTATTTTCAGAAAATTAGATCAATCATTTAATCTTCATACAACAACTTTTTTAAATAATATTCAGTTATAGTTTTATATTCACAAAAGCTACTCACATTTACTTCATCTTTAATTGGAGGTAATGTCACCGACACGGGTCCTCTTTCTTGAGATTGGTGAAGTTGCTCATCTACTTTACAAACTCTTTCAGAATTTATCAGAAGGTCAAGTTCAGTCTAAGGCAAATAAAAATCATAACTTAAAATATCGATATTACCTTAAAATTATGGTGACGAGATGCCTTTGGTCCAAAGAGGACAAAGGAATTCCTGTAATGTAGGACATTTAAGAAAATTGTAAGATATTACAAAATAAACGTTCAAAATGTAACTGTACAAATTCACATCATGTGTTTTATTGTTAACGATATTACACATATTATTGCACATTCATACCTATATTTTAGACAAACTTATGAATCAGGACACTCACTGCGATTGGTTTATTACATCATACATGTAACCAAGATAAATTCCAATTTTAATCCTGTGTAAACAAAGTCGTGATTTTGCTGACGAAAACGCACCAAGACTGCCACTGATAGCTGAAATGATATTTTAAGGTGGAATTTCCGATAGCGAAATCACTTTATGATAAAATAACAACAAAAAACGTTTAATCGATTTTATTCTGAGAAAATGGAGAACGTTTTGGAATTTTTTTTAGAGTTCCTCCTGGGCACCTAACAAAAGTTTGAAATGTAGCCTCCTTGGTCCCGGCAAAGATTTATCTGATTACCAAACCCTTCCTTCACCTCTGACAAAACATCTTGTCAATGTGAGGAATGCCAGGCCTCCACTGTGGTTCGGATTCCATGTTAAACTGTAGGTCCTTCATTTCATCTCACAATCAACCTACCATTACACATTAGCGTAAGTGCGTATAACCTGAACGGGTAGTAAGACGCGGTGCTAATAATAATAATAATAATAATAAATGTAGCCCACTTCCAAGAAACGAAGGATGTCTTGTCACCCTGCATCGAATACAAAAATTATGAGACGTTTATTTTATAAAACATAAACGAGTATAATTATAATGTTGTGTCGATAATTGTTTTACCTATTCACAACCAATGGAAGTAATCAGCAAGTGAGTATTAGATAGAAATATTTGACTAAATTTGATCTGGTCTCAAACCTCGACCTCCCCCAAATCAATTTATGTAAACGATAATGGGAAAATATGCTTCAATTTGTGCAGTTTCACATTTGTCAATGCTCTATTTACTTGAAACTTATATATAACACTGACGAAGGAATACCTGTATTTATTATTCGTTATTTAATCCTTTGAATAAACTCAATAACAATTATGCCAGGTACAAGGAATCCGAAAAGTTTAATTAATTTAACATATAATAGCACATTATATGATTTAACGGAGGTATTTATTTGATTTAGTGGCTGGATAGTCTAACTTTAAGGCGTCACTCTAGTGTTAGCTGATGGGATGATCAGGGTCCAAACTACGGTGAGTCTATTGAGTGTGGCTTTTTTTTCTCTCTAATTGCTTTCTCACTGTTTTAACGCATATGCTGGTCTATTGCCTCTAAAATGATTCCGTCCTCATCTTTAGTCAGTGTAATTCTCATATATGTATTTAAACAGAGCAGATAATAAGACGCTGTAATATAAAAAAAATTGGATGTATTTCTATCCTATAAAAACTAGATTTGTTTTAATTATAATCCAATTAACTTTTGATCATTTGATTTTAAGTTTCTGCTAAAACTATATTGCTAAACTCATAGAAAAAAAAGGTAATTGCACTTTTTGAGTTAGTGGTCCCCTAGAAACTATGTAACACTTTCTTATCTTTTTAACCCCCCACCCTGTGTTGCATCCAGAAGACATTTAGACTGACCCTTCCCACTAACCAACATGTATTCTCTTCACATATAAAAGTGAATGTCATTATTTCATAGGAAAGCTTTTGTGTAACTTAAAGAGGAACTCATATTTAATACCCCAAATCTCTTTTAAATAATGAATAGAAAATATTTCATAGAATTTTATGACAACACTTTATCTTTTTTTATTTATGAACAATAATGTTAATTTTTCAAAATTTCAATCAAAGTATGTTAAGTAACAGTGTAATGAACTTACCCTAAACTAACCATGTAACACCGTGTATACATTAGACCTCAATACTATCCTTCTCTAAATAGCGTTAGTTGGTTTATGGATCACCTCTAATTTTTGATATGGGAACAATAATTTTAATATAGATGTAGTGAGATAGTTGTAAAATCAGCAATTTTGTAAAAAGCCTCGTAGTTTTTAAAAAAGGCTGACTTTTTACTAAAAACATTTTGATATAAATTAGAAAGGGTTTTTATTATACAGCTAGAAGCCACCAGCCCCATAATCATAGAAAAATTTGACAACAAAAGGTATGTCCAAATTTCAGACTTTTTATAAGGTGCTAGATCATTCAGCCGTATTGTAAAAAAAAAAGCTAAAATGCTTAAAAAAATAAATCTTATTAGCCTATCATAGATTCATCATCAAACAAGTAAAAAAAACTTAAAAGGAAAAAATAAATAATTTAAAAGTAAAATAGTTTACAAATCATTAAAAAAAAAGTTTTAGTAATTGGAAAACCAAACAGAAAAGGATTAATTTGTACACAATAAACACAAAATAACCAAAGAAAATATCTAAATATGTCTAAATACTGTAAATGAGTTAAAATCTGTTAACTTTTTTTTTACATAAGTAATATTTAAAGTAAGAATTCAAAAGTAGCTAAAAGTAAAATAAGATTGTAAAAATTAAGGAATCTTAAAAATTATACACGATTAATTAAGTTTATATGAATTCAGTTTGTTCATCAATAAAATGGCTCTTTAAAATGTTATGTACTTTACATTAAACTAAGATCTAAAAAAACAACAACAGTATATTCAAATAAATGAATCAAATTAATCATAAAAATCAGAATTTAAACATGCAAACGGATAACTAAGGATAATAACAGGGTATTGATTTGCAATACATGAAGCCTGCCTAGTGGGTTCTATGTAGCTTCTGCTACTCAACCCTGATCTCACCGCCAAGTGGTGTACCTGTAGATCTGAGTAACCTGGTGGAGTTTGGGTTGAACCCCAGTGGAAACCAGGTGGAATGCCGAAGAGAGAAAGGAGACCGGTCAGGGCCTAAACCAACAGCTTGGAACAGCGTCTGGCCAGTTGTTTCTCAGCTGGGTGGGCTGGGATTGAGAGGGTTGGTGATGATGAGCTAAGTCATCATCAGAACCCATAACCCCGGTAAAGAAAGATTACCACCATGAGAATGTCTACCTAACAATCTATAAGTGGCAGCCCTGCTACTCAGGTATAGGCCACGACAGGATTAGTAAGCCGGTGACCGAAACAAACAAAAGTACTTGAGAAAACAAAGTGAAATGCCAGACTGGAAAAATTGTTGACAAACAGCTATGAATAGAGACTTTAAACATTTAAACACTGACTGGTGGGGTGAAAGAGATTTTAGACTTGATAGAGTAAAGAAGAGTATATGTCCTAGACCTGTGTGAGACCAAGTGGAGAGGGAGCGGTATGAGGGAAGTAAGGAATTGGATGCAAAATGATGAAGTGAGGAGGAATGGAGTAGGCTCCGTAGTGAGAGAAGAGCTACAGGCGGAGGTAGTAAGGATGAATGAAGATGACAAATTACAGAGGAAAAAAAGTGGAGGTGATACAATTGTGTGCACCATAAGTGGGGTACCCAACAGAAGAATGAAAGAAGTTTGAGAAGGATATAGAAAGGCATATGGGAAATGAATGCCAGGTAGTAATGGGGGATCTTAATACAAAAATAGGAAAAGAGAAAGGAGGGTTTTAGGAAAACAAGATTGGATGAGAGAAATGAGGAGGGTAGAAGACTATTGGAGTTATGTGCAACAACAACAAAAAAAAAAACTAAAGTGGAAAACATCTGGTATAAGAAGGAAAAAGAAAACCATAAGATCATTAAATACAATTGGGATGGGGAGCAGAAGTCGTTTATAGACTACTTTCTCATGGATGAAGAAATGAAAAGACAGACTGTAACATCAAAGTAATATCAAGCATGCACTTAGTGACCACAGGTTGTTGGTGGCAGGGATAAAGAAATGGGAATGTAGAAGAGCTGTAGTAAGACAAGAAAGGAGAATGAGGGTGTGGAATCTTAAAAAAATGAAAAGAAAAGAGAGCTGTACCTCAGAAAGGCAAGAAACTTATTATTATTATTATTATTAGCACCGCGTCTTACTACTTGTTTGGATTATACGCACTTACGCTAATGTGTAATAGTAGGGTGATTGTGAGATGAAATGGAGGACCTAGAGATTAACATGGGATCCGAACCACGGTGGAGGCCTGGCATTCCCCACATTCACAAGTTGTGATTAATACACGTCTTGCCAGAGGTGAAGGAAGGGTTTGACAATCAGAAAAATATGTGTCAGGACCGAAGAAACTTAATACCCAAGGATGAAATGCAAAGTGTTGAGGTTGAATGGGAAAGGTTTAAGAAGAGTTTGGCGGGAGCTGCAGAATAGGTATGTGAGAGGACAAGAAATAAGAGGACGCGGAACGAGACACCGTGGTGGAACAATAGGGTGAAAGAAGCAGTGAATGAGAAGAATAAAGCATCCAGAAGGAGTTTTAAGAATAGGAATGAGGAATAACATAGAGAAAATGAGAGAAGAATGAAGAGAGTTGTACGGGAAGCCAAGAAGGATCGGATGCAAAAATAAGCAGAAATACTGGAACGGGAGGTGAAAGAGAGATAAGAGAGAAAAGACAAGAAGTTATAATGATGGATGAACAAGGAAACCTGTTGAAGATAGGAGAGGAAAAAAAGGAACTATTGATGAAAATTTTGAGATATTCAACTGGAAAGGGGAAAAGGATGAGAATGAAACAAAGGAGCAGAAAGAAATAGCAGAAGAGAAAGAAAGAGGTTCCACATGGAAAGTGTTGGAGGGTGTATTAAAGAGGATGAAACATGGAAATGTACCGGATGTGAACGAACTGATGAAGGAAATAATAATAGCAGCAGGTGAAGTAAGTAAACAATGGTAGGGTGCCAAGAGTGGCTTTGAAGGAAAACAAGTCACAGGAAGACTTTAAAAAAAGGTAGTTATAATATATCTATTTCAGAGAAAGGGTACAGGAAGCGGTGTTAAAATTATAGGGGGCTAAGTCTGATGTTCCACTGTACAAAATAATATGAGAAGACACTGAAAAAGAGAATAAGAAATAAAATGAAAGGAAACTAAGGCGAGAGGAACAGTTAGGATTTAGGGAAAAGAAGTCTACAATAGTAGACTTAATCTTTGTCATTCGGCAGCTGATGGAAAGAAGGTAAGAATATGGTGAAGACTTGGTAATGGTGTTTATCGATGTGAGGAAGGCATATGATAACGTGGATAAAAATAAAGTTTGGAAAGCGATGAGGGATGCCAAAGTGGTAATGAGACTGAAAAGCATATATGAGTATCACAGGATTTAGGTTAAAACAAAGATTGGGAGCATAGATTGGGTACAGATAAAAAACAAAATGAAGCAGGAGAGTGCCCTCTCACCAGAGGCGGATTTATGCATAGGCCAAGTAGGCACGTGCCTATGGTGGCAGATTTTAGGGGCGGAAAATTTTGAATTACGAAAAAAAATACATTTTAAATAAAGATAAATCCAGATAAAATATATATTTTTCTGCCCGTTAAAACACTTTTATTGCTTCATTGTGTGTGTGGTATTGTTGTGGTTTGCTGTATCTGCGTACCAACATAACAGAGTATCGACTTAATTAACTGACAATCATCTTAATTGATGGTCAGTTATTGGATGAAAGGAATTTGTCTGGCACCATCAACCAGTTCGCTCAGCAGCTTATTGTGTACATGCTAGTATTTTATCTGTAGTAACATGTTCTACTGTCTATTAATGCAGATTTTGTAATTTTAAACTATATGATATTTGAATTTGTGTTTTGTGATAGTGTAAGACTGTTTATTTCAATCTTTTAAGTCTTTGCTTAGATTCTTACTACTTTTAAAACCTCACTATAATAAATAATAAAATAATGTAAGTACTTTTTATCTGTCCTTCGACATACAACACTTGTGTATATGGTTTATATGTGTCGGTGTACAACAGGTGATAGAGGGGAAATGGGGATTTAGGAAGTTATAAACTAAGGTTAAGAAAAGTGGGCGGCAAATTATCTAGTGCCTACACGCGGCAGAGTCGTAAATCCGCCCCTTCCTCTCACCATTACTCTTTGTAATAGTAATGGAAATGGTCATGAACAAAGTGGAGTAAAACTTGGGGAGGAAAGAACAAAAGCCATGATGTTCGCTGATGACTTAATGGTACGGGAGGAGAAGGAAGAGGAAATATGGGAACAACTACAAGATCGGAATGAGGAAGTTAAAGAGTGTGGAATTAAATCTAGCATGGCAAAGTGTGAAGTGATGATGATGATGATGATGATGATGATGATGATGATGATGACAAGGAGGATAATAAAGCCTAGTAAAGCTATAAGTGTGGATGGAGTAGAGCTGATAAAAGTAGAGAAAGTAAAATATCTTGGAAGCGTGAATGAGGAGAAAGGTGGAAGTAGAGAGGATGAAAGGAAAAAAGTACAGCAAGCGTGAATGAGGAGAAAGGTGTAAGTAGAGAGGATGAAAGGAAAAAAGGACAGCAGGGCGAGAGAGAGGTTTTCTATAGGTGTGTAAGAGATCTACTATGGAGAAGACAAGCGCCTTTAAAGTTTAAGTAAGTGTTTTACAGGGCGTACTTTTACACATTGTCACATATATGCAGCAGAAACATGAACAATGAATGTAAGAGAGACTAGGAAAGTGGAGGCCATGGGAATGAAGTTTTGTAATGAGCATGTTAGCTATCATGTGGAGAAACAAGATTAAGAATTAAGTTATCCGGAAATGAATGGGGGTACAGGGATTGTACGAGATGGTAGAGGAATCAAGAGTGAAACGGTATTGGCATGTAAAGCAAATGAAAAATGAGAGACTGACAAAGAAAATTTTGGCAATGAAGTAGGACCTATATAGGAAAAAGACCGCAAGGTAGGACAAGGAAGAGAAGAGAGGAGCAGATAATAAAAAGTGTTCATGTGAGAGCAGTAGAATGAATGAAATTAAAGAAGAAAGAATGGTGGAAGTAAACAGGAATATGGAGGCATTTTAATAAATTGACCTGGCCACATGCTGGAAAAAAGTTATAAAGATGATGATGATGATGATGATGATGATGACTTAGTCTACATATGTAATCCACTGTCAATAAGATCATTGTTATTTATTGACACACGTCAGACTTTAATAACAATTTGAATTCCATCCATTTGAGTTCATTTTAGTGGCAAACACATATATTTGCGCAGAATGTTTGTTTGATGTCTTGTAAAGACACGTTCAGAAGCCCTGTCCTCCAAATGTTGCTTGAACAGCTACCGCCTCTCGTTGTGAAATGGTGTTGTCTTATCATTTAGAGCAGGTCATTTTATCCTGGCCTCCATGGCTGCAAGCCTTATGAGTCTTTATCAATTTTCCCCATTAGGCCTACTCATCGAGGGGTAGAATATTCTTGATTGGCTCGTTCCGACCTTTACACTTCTAAATCAAATATTCTTCTCTGCCAGCATTCATAGCACCGTATTTAGTGGCAGAGCGATATGTTGGAAGGGTTTGTCACCCACCTACAGTCAAAATTGCTTTTGTATCTTTTAGCTGCTGTATAACCTCCAGCATGCTAGTTTGGTCCAGAGTTTCTTCAATGATTGCTCCCTTCCCTAGGAGGATTCGCTCACTATCACTTAAAACATTTCTTTGTTATTCGATTCACTAACTCAGCGTTGCCACTGATATCCTTTATTTCATTTCCCTGACTTTCCCCGACCAAAATATAAAACACCCAGTGACTTTTCCACAAACTGCTGGTAGCATAGTAATAATACAAATAAATAATACTTATGGTATGTTAATTTTAAAATAACTACAAATAGTGAAAATGACCTCCTTCCCTATGATAGGAATATTTATCGATATTATACAATTGCTGCCAATATAGTGAGTAAGGAAACCACTCTCCTGGCCTTCCTATTTAAAGACGTACCATCACACACCCTTTGACGATTTTTTTTATTGATTTGTATTATAAAATAATCGATGAACATAACACTATAGTATTCATGCCTTGAATTTTTTAACAATTGTTATCACAACTTTCTGACATTCCATTGTCAAGATAAGCATGTATTTCTCAGATGCCTTTACATTCTTAAGGTGTTTCAATGTATTGAGCCCAAGGCTAATGTGTTTAAACTGAAATAGATTTTCACCACAATTAAGGTCCAGAGCAACAAGTTTACTACCACAGTCAGCAGATTTAACAAAATAGCTCATAAGACTTCTTAAAAGGTCATGAAGATCTCTTTACAAGTAAGGAATAAGGGGCCTTGAAACTGAAATGTTCGTAAGAATGGTTCACATTCTCCAGAGAGTTTACATTTGAGAAATTTGCTGTCTCCATGATAATGACACTTTCAGTTGGTTTGGTATGAGGCAATTTAGAGGTGTGTATGAATGTGTTTATGTTATCAACTACAATTAAAGCTCATTCTAATCAAATTCCATTTTTAATCCACCGTAGACACAACCAAATCAGGTTTCAAAAATAAGACGTTACAGTATATAGTATATCATCTTACCTCAAAATAATTGATTTATTATTGAAGACATAGTGAAGAAAATAATCTGCAATCTAATGGAATACACTAAAAACTTTCCCTGACTTTCTATGACCAATTTTCATTTCCCTGACATTCCCTGACATTCCCTGACTATCCCTGACTTTCCAGGTCAGTGGCAACCCTAAACTCTATTTTCTAAAACACTTTCACTCTTGTTTGAAATCGCAGAAAAACCATGTAATGATTCATACCCGTCTTGTTGATAAAGCAGTCATTTTGTCACTGCCAAACAAACACCTGTAGCAGAGGAAAATGGCACTCTCAACGGCTGGGGAAGTTTTATAATACAGGTGAAATAATTAGCTTTTTTATAAAACGGCTGCACTTCAAACAGCATTGTTTATAGTTAATGTTTAGATTATATTATGGCTGGAGGTCTCTAAACGTATTATACAACAACGGCAGCCTAATTGTGATTAAAACATTTACTGACAAAATGGTTGAGTTTTGATAAAAGACTAGGCTTCTTACTAAAAGGATGATTTTACAATTATTACTATCCTGTGATATAAATAAGAGCACAAAATGAAAAATATTGTAAAAAATGTAGATTCTACGTGTAAGTTTTTTTAATTAATCTAAGTTGGAACAATGTTTTTAATTGAAGAAATATTTAAACCTTATCTTTCCTATGTAGAGGTTATTACCAGCAAATGTAGACCAGTGGGGCCTAGCACTCTCCGCAGACACCATGTCACCATTTGTACATATTCGTGAATCATCATTTGATTGTAGGATTGACTCTTTGTCTACCATGTAAGGTAGTAAGCATACCTTGCATTATTCCACTATGGTATAGTTTATAAGATAGGTCCATAGTGTAATCTATCAAGGTAAGACAATTATAAATGTAATGGAACCATCAGTTTTGTTTTAGTGATATAGTTTTAGAATAATCTATTATCCCTATATGTTGTTTTCAATCATGAACACATCTTAATCTCGACTTACTCATTACTGTAAATTATTTCCCAAAGGCATGAAGTATTTTTTTTAATGTTTCCCATAAAAAAATTATATCTTAACAAAATTCTTTCAAATATTTCTAAATCTATTCACCGAATCGTCCAAATCTTCCTTAATTGGAGGAAATGGCAGTAGCAGTAGTTGACTTCTTGGTTGCTGGTAGCACTGTAAACCTTCCTCGAGTTCTGACTGTATTGGAAGGTCAAGTTCAGCCTTAAAAAAAAAGCATTATTATGGAGAAATAGTTTTGTACAAATAACATTCCATAGTCTTATTAATGGCACTTAAAAAGAACCTTTAAATGTAAATAACTTTGAGAAAAGTTCATTCAGCTATCATCATTGGTTAATAGCGTTGGGTAAAGAATAATTATGTTATCCGTGTTATGTTTTTGACAATAGTATTCAGGCTTGAATTCCAGAAGATCTGTAATCTGAGACACCTGGTGAATGTGAGTGTAATATCCACTCAAATTAAACAAAGAGTAGTTTATGAGCAATGCCTAGGAGAACACAATATTGAAATAGCTGATAGTATTTCCTCAGTAACTTATCACATTTTATAGTTAATAAAAATGAATGCTTTGTTTCAAACCTTCATATATTGTTTTTTAAGTGTAAATCAAATGAGTTGAATGTCTTCCCCACCCCCCATTTAAAGCACACAGGAAGTATGAACATATTTGAAATAAAATCAATCAAATAGCTGAAAAAAATATAGCAAAATGATAACTACAGAATGAAAGTTAACATATTTATATAGGTCAAATGATTATGTGGGAACATATATGTATGTAATCAACAACATGAATAGAACAGCCTTGTGCGCTCAATTACAAGAAAGAGTAGGACCTATTAGGTGAATACCTTCATCTCCAGCTTAATTTCTTGTTGAAGAAATTCCAAGTCCTCTTCTAGTTCAATCTTCACAGGAAAAGCCCTATCATCCATTTTTTGTGGGTCAAGTCTGGTTTAATGTGAGATACATTGAAAGACCTGTATTTGAATAGTAAATACAGTAAGAGTTATAATCTTGTAACCAAGTTCAAATTGAATTGTAAGTCTTCATCCCCAACACTACCTAAGTTATAATAATGTTGTCCAGAGACCCTAAGAGACATAATATACAAGTCATTACAGTAGCTTATATAGTTGAACTGCAAGTTACATGAGCAATTTAAAATGTTACTAAATATATTTTCCTGTGCATTAATACAATATGCCATTTGGCTTGCAAATGTGGTTTTTAAAATATTGGTGTCATAAAACAAAAGAGAAGAAAAAAAAACCTACTATTTCTCCACACATAACATTTTATAAGCACCACATTTTACTACCCATTCGGGTTATAAGCTTAAATACTAATTACGCTAATGGTTTAGGAATTGGGGAGTTTGGATTTTTAAGAGGAAATGAGACCACATTTGGGTGGAGGGAGAGTGGAACACCATTTAGAGAAAAAACCACCCCCAGTTCACCCGATTAGAAAAGATAAGATGATTAGATAGAGACAATGACTTTTTGAGCGAATATTAATTTGTCAACTTATCAAAATAGGTAGGCCTACCTACTAACAATTGTTTAAAGTAGACATGATAATAAGGTAATATGACAAGTATGCAAAATTATTTGAAAATTGGTAGGCCTAATTATCTTGTATATTATAAGTTTTGAATGTTACCTGTGGGGGTAAAGGGGGGTGGAGACGGGAGAGATTAAATACATACAAAATTTGTGATTGCAGGTCAAAGTATTACTTGTGAATCCAAATTCAGTTTCTTAGTAATCAACTTTTTTTATAGTAAAATTGTCAATCTTAATCGATATCATGTAAACTTATCTTTCTTTTTAGAAACTACTATGCCTGTATTTACACAAAAAAGGGGATGGATTATGAAGATGGAACCATAGGAAATGCAAACATATGCGTGTGGAAGGCGCGACGGAAATAATTATGAATAGAAAAAAAAGCAAACCTAGTCGAGATTCAAGCTTAGACTATTAACCTCCTTGTTTGTCAACAAAACATTCTACTCGATTTGGTTCGTGTAGGAATAAGATATAACCCCAAACAACCTCTCGATCGAGTAAATTTATCACACAAACTAAACATATGTGTCAATCAAGTATACCTATATCAAAAGTTGAATAACATATATATTGCTACTTGAAGTCACGATTTCAAAACCAAATAAGATACAGCTTTCTAATCCTCAACTTTTTAAACTGTCAAAATCATAATTTATTTGAAACACAGAACGAAGTTATAATGTAATAACTAAACTATTTTATCAAGTAGTAACACCTCAAATTTATTTTATTACTTACAATCACGTTATTTTTATTATGATCGGTCTGAAAATCTACACATCCTCAAACCACAATAAAATAACAGTATTTAACCAACATAAGAAAAATTAATTAAACTAACACAAGAGTATCTAAAATAAATCAGAGACATCACTAGAGCATATTTATAGTTCTAAAACACGTCACTACGAGCATCACAACAAAATAATAATTTAATTAAACTAAGAGTGAGAGCCCAAACCACTGAATATAGTCATTTAAGAACACACAATTTATTCTGGAATACGATAACATGGTTTCACTGAAATTCTATCTTGGAACATTGAAATTAGATCCCACATTATACTAACCTTAGAAAACCAAATGTTTAAGTTATCACAATTTTTAAATTAGACCTACAATCCCCACATATTGTGATCGTGTTGAAATAGGGTTAGTTTAATGTGGGATCTAATTTCAATCTTAATTTTCTCAAAATTTGCAGAAGAGCCTGGTTCAACATTTACTTTAGATTATTTTTCCCTTCCCATATTCCAAGATAGAATTCCAGTGACTATATTCAGTGGTTTTGGGCTCTCACTCTTAGTTTAATTAAATTATTATTTTGTTGTGATGCTCGTAGTGACGTGTTTTAGAACTATAAATATGCTCTAGTGATGTCTCTGATTTATTTTAGATACTCTTGTGTTAGTTTAATTAATTTTTCTTATGTTGGTTAAATACTGTTATTTTATTGTGGTTTGAGGATGTGTAGATTTTCAGACCGATCATAATAAAAATAACGTGATTGTAAGTAATAAAATAAATTTGAGGTGTTACTACTTGATAAAATAGTTTAGTTATTACATTATAACTTCGTTCTGTGTTTCAAATAAATTATGATTTTGACAGTTTAAAAAGTTGAGGATTAGAAAGCTGTATATTATTTGGTTTTGAAATCGTGACTTCAAGCAGCAATATATTTGTTATTCACCTTTAGATATAGGCCTACTTGATTGACACATATGTTTAGTTTGTGTGATAAGTTTACTCGATCGAGAGGTTGTTTGGGGTTATATTTTATTCCTACTCGAACCAAATCGAGTGGAATGTTTTGTTGACAAACAAGGAGGTTAATACTTTGGTATGGTCCACTTCGGTTCGTTTTTTGTTTGCATTCATGGTACACAAAATATTTGGCGAATTATTATGACCGCGAACATTCTTCGCAGCTATTATTCCACCAATGAATATTTATGGCAGTCATGGCTCTCTTGAATCAGATTACTTTTTATCCCCTTTCAGGTGAAGATGTACAAGGAAACTAAATCATATCCATTATAAATTTTTATTGTTTGTCTAATTGCTGTTTCGGTGGCCGATTGTTAGAAGATATCTCTTTCACAAATCAATATATACCTTCGACGACGGGTCTAAGCTTGAATCTCGACTAGGTTTGCTTTTTTTTTCTATTCATAATTATTTCCGTCGCGCCTTCCACACGCATATGTTTGCATTTCCTATGGTTCCATCTTCATAATCCATCCCCTTTTTTGTGTAAATACAGGCATAGTAGTTTCTAAAAAGAAAGATAAGTTTACATGATATCGATTAAGATTGACAATTTTACTATAAAAAAAGTTGATTACTAAGAAACTGAATTTGGATTCACAAGTAATACTTTGACCTGCAATCACAAATTTTGTATGTATTTAATCTCTCCCGTCTCCACCCCCCTTTACCCCCACAGGTAACATTCAAAACTTATAATATACAAGATAATTAGGCCTACCAATTTTCAAATAATTTTGCATACTTGTCATATTACCTTATTATCATGTCTACTTTAAACAATTGTTAGTAGGTAGGCCTACCTATTTTGATAAGTTGACAAATTAATATTCGCTCAAAAAGTCATTGTCTCTATCTAATCATCTTATCTTTTCTAATCGGGTGAACTGGGGGTGGTTTTTTCTCTAAATGGTGTTCCACTCTCCCTCCACCCAAATGTGGTCTCATTTCCTCTTAAAAATCCAAACTCCCCAATTCCTAAACCATTAGCGTAATTAGTATTTAAGCTTATAACCCGAATGGGTAGTAAAATGTGGTGCTTATAAAATGTTATGTGTGGAGAAATAGTAGGTTTTTTTTTCTTCTCTTTTGTTTTATGACACCAATATTTTAAAAACCACATTTGCAAGCCAAATGGCATATTGTATTAATGCACAGGAAAATATATTTAGTAACATTTTAAATTGCTCATGTAACTTGCAGTTCAACTATATAAGCTACTGTAATGACTTGTATATTATGTCTCTTAGGGTCTCTGGACAACATTATTATAACTTAGGTAGTGTTGGGGATGAAGACTTACAATTCAATTTGAACTTGGTTACAAGATTATAACTCTTACTGTATTTACTATTCAAATACAGGTCTTTCAATGTATCTCACATTAAACCAGACTTCACCCACAAAAAATGGATGAGAGGGATTTTCCTGTGAAGATTGAACTAGAAGAGGACTTGGAATTTCTTCAACAAGAAATAAAGCTGGAGATGAAGGTAGGAAATTGAATCCCATTATATTTAAATAACTTACATGATAATTCTTAGGTAGATAAAATTATTTACCTAATAGTTCCTACTCTTTCCTGTAATTGAGCCCACAAGACTGTTCTTTTCATGTTGTTGATTACGTACATATATGTTCCCATTTGACCTATATAAATATGTTAACTTTCATTCTGAAGTTATCATTTTGCTATATTTTCTTTAGATCTTTGGTTGATTTTGTTGATTTTATTTCACATATGTTCATACTTCCTGTGTGCTTTAAATGGTGGGAGGGGAAGTCATTCAACTCATTTGATTTACCCTTTAAAAAGATTGTATGAAGGTTTAAATCAATGCATTCATTTTTATTAACTATAAAATTTGATAAGTTATTGAGGAAATACTATCACCTATTTCAATATTGTGTTCTCCTAGGCATTGCTGATAAACTACTCTTTGTTTAATTTGAGTGGATATTACACTTACACTCACCAGGTGTCTCAGATTACAGTACTTCTGGAATTCAAGCCTGAATACTATTGTTAAAAACATAACACGGATAACATAATTTTTCTTTACCCAACGCTAATAACCAATGATGATAGCTGAATGAACTTTTCTCAAAGTTATTTACATTTAGAGGTTCTTTAAATATTTATGGGCCATTGGTTAAGAACGGTTAAGAGATAGGTTGCACTATGAAGAATGCGCAAGGCCCTAAAATCAAATTTCCATGAATAAATTTGTAAATAATTGTGCTTACTACAATTTGAGGAAAATAAATTGATTTTTTCAATAAGTTTTACAGGATGTAATTATATTCATAAAGCACAAACACCAAGTTAGTCGCCAGTATGAAAACCTCTGACATCTTGTGAATGAAAACTAAACCATGAGTTCATAACGCTTTTAGTTGATAGATTTTTCGGCCAAGTCCAGTGGACAAACACTCTACCGACTTAGCTAAGGTGTCGCAGTACTGATCACATTAGGCACTGGGCACTCTGCTAGTTTTTGGAAGAACGACCAATGTATACTCCAAAGCTGTGTGTACCGGTATTACCCTCCCTTCGTTGGTGGTTTCTGACATTGCCTCTAATTGGTTTCTGTCTTCGGACCAGATATGANTTGCCTCTAATTGGTTCCTGTCTTCGGACCAGATATGATTAGAGTTTTTCTCGGGTTACCTTTAGTAAAAAGTTCTATCTTTACTTTTCTTATTGTTTGTGTCCGCTTCACGGGCGCAAGTTCACGTGGAGGCTGTTCGCGTCGCTGTCGCAGCTGTACCTGTGGCAGAAAATAACTTCGTTTTCTGTTTCATTTCTTGAGTGGGAGTGAATGGTCCTGGTTTTGGAACTGAAGAAGAAAAGCACGCCATTTTTAACTAGGCTTAACCAAAAATCTTGAATGGTTTAAATAAAAAAGAGTTTATTTGAGTTGACTACAAGAAAATGGTCTCCCTTAAAAAGTGTTAGAATATTAAATACCAGAGAAAAAATAATGTTAAGTATATTTGTGATCCCAAAAATGTGTGTATTGAAATAAAAAAGTAATATAGCCAGCCAGTCTAACACAAATAGTAGACTTCAGTTCAACGTAACAAAATGTATCAATTTCTAAAAATTATATTTAAATTAGTCGTCTGCTGCATGATGTAAGTCGCTTCTTGTATTAGACTGAGTTACAAGTGACATTATGAGATGATCAAAAATATAGTTTGCCTCCCATCGTTAAAAGAGAACTGAATGTATTGACATGTTTT
The DNA here is from genome assembly GCA_902141375.1 of Timema poppense. NCBI lineage: Eukaryota > Metazoa > Arthropoda > Insecta > Phasmatodea > Timematidae > Timema > Timema poppense. The sequence continues at coordinate 30,948 of CABFOV010002414.1, forward strand.
TCAATTTACCTCTTCGAGAACAGCTTGTGTTATCTGCTCTCAACCAATGACTAGCTGTATTTTTCACAATGTAGACTATCATCCAAAAGTTGACGGGCACAATATTAATATGTGTTAGGTGGATTTATAATACCTATATCTGAAGAAAACAGTGTCTTAATTCATCTCCTCTGGGGCTCACTTTGTTTTTATGTAACTCGTCAAAACTAATTTTTGCTTAATACAAATATAAATCCAACTTATTAGGAATCGAATCCTTTAACGCACAAATCCTTTAAAATATTCAAAATTTGAGATTTAAAAAAAATCATTTTTATTGCTTATTTTGAATTGTGTTTTAGAGGTCTAATTGGTGGTTCAGTCCCAAAATAATTATAGGACAAACTTAACCAAACACTTAACTGAGTATTAATGTTAAAATTAATACACGTGCTCAAAAAAAATATATTTTATTTATATTATTCTCTTAAATTCCTATTTCCCCTCATGATCACAATTGTTTACAAACCAGTCCAGTTTCAAACACAAATAGAAGATTTGGATGATAGATTCAGATTAATAAAATTATGGTGGATTCAACCCATTTCTAATTAATTCTATTATTGACATTTGGTTGTTACTGTAGTGGGAAAGTATCAATATAGTCATGTAGTATGTATTGTTTTATCAATCATACACTCAACTAGATAAATAAATGGAAAGGTTAAATGGGTGTTTACCAAGCGTTGTGGAGCAAAAATCAATTATCTTATACCCTGTAACACATTAACAGTCAATACAGAGACAAAGCTCAAGCTTTTAAGATCTGCCAACAAGTGTTGGTAACTTTTTTTTTATGGGAATGAAAAATGTATACAGCTCTCAAAGACCCTTAGGCGAATGAGTCTAATTATGTCAAGAACAAGAATTAGGAATGATGATGATTTATAGTTAATTGGGTATGTGATAATTATCGACGCACTAAACGAGATGAAATGGGGTATTTGGGCAGAGAATATGTGTACTCACTCATATCACTCATACAATACTAACAAGGTATAAGTTCAGTACAGAGGGCAAATTATTCGACATTATCAATTAAGAATGAAGCGCTCAGCATCAGATTCATAGTTCAAGATTGTTTGATTCTTATTACAGCTATGACCAACTTTTATTGGTTCAAACCAAAATATCTGATATACAAATATTGTAATTTAATCTATTTTATAAAATTCCAGCATATATATATATATATATGTTTTTATCTTTAATTCAACTTGGATTATTTTAATCCATAATTATATAGGTCAAGCTTTCTCAGGGTATAAACCCTTCGCAATGTTTTTATTGATGTTTTGGTTTTTGTCTTGAAAATTTGTGTGTTACACCCATAAAATATATCCTATTGGATATATTGCTCACAGCGAGCAGGGTAGTCTAGTAAGTTTTATTTTGTTGAGAAGAATGTATTTGGCATAGATTTTGTTTTTTCATCTATGAATGATTGTTGTAAGAAAATAAACACTTTTGAATTACATAAAAAAATGTAGACCAAAAGTTCATGGGCCCAGGACACGTTTTATAGGATTTGTTTCGTAAAAAAATTAATTCATTTCAATGCATATGTAAGCGTCTGTCTCATTGGCCGAATGAAATATAACCTTAACAGGCCATGATTCTATGTTTTGTTTTTTATAGAACGACATTCTTCATACAGTAACTGGATCTCTTTTGTAATGTAAACACCTATGAAAAGATTAGAATTTATTTCCCAAGGGTATAAACTTATTATTTTACGAATTTGGAGAAAGCCTGTTGTGAACCTAGTGTTAGTCATTAATGACATTTTATTTTCTTGATTTCCCTGTGGGTTGACGACAACTTACATTTACATTACGGCTCCATGCCTTTGATTTATTTGGTTTAGAGAATTATTGTGGGAAAGATATTAGAGTATTATGGTTTGTTCAATGTTTCAGGATATTTAGTTATAAAACAACAACCTGCCGGTTTTTCCCAATCAGATAGAACTGAGATAATTTTTAATTGCACTTAGTTGTTTCATTTATGTACATCAACTTACTTTTTAAATATTTTACTTTGTAATATGGAATTGTTTTTAATTTGAAAGATTTATTATTATATATACTATAAAACCATGGTAAAAGTTTTGTCTATCTGTTTACCTTATTGGCCATAAAGTATTCCTTTCTAATGATTAAATATGTCTAGATTGTATCTGGCAAGCATTAATAGGATGAGTGATAAATTATATCAGGCGAGTTTAAGAAACATTGAAGGTTTGCAGGCTCAGCATTTACTCAGGTCATGCTGCCTATAATATCTCCTATTGTAAACAATTCAGTTAGTTATTTATTAATAATTTGTACCCAACTGTTAGCTAAAGAGAGTTATCTTTGAGACTAAGATGTGACAGTCAGGTGTGGGTGCAAACTCTTGCTTTGTAAAACCAAGAAATAAACGCGAAATTATTATTATTGTGTATGTACACAAGAATGCAGTTCGGACTGTATTATAAGAATATCACAAACAAGCGAGCAGGTCTCACGGGTCGTGAGTTTGTAATCTCAGATTAAATGTAAATTGGAACCCAAAATCCGTTCATTTTTAGAGAGAGTGGATTTTGGGTTCCGACTTACACTTATTCTGAGTTCAGGAACTCACGATCCGAGGATGTAATAAGAGAGGATGCCAAAGAACGTGTTGGTAATGAATTATGTAGGAAGAAGACCAATTGAGGTAGAAATAGATGGGAGGAGAAAATAGCAAAAAGTGTTAGATTGAGAGGAGAAGAATGCAAGAAATTAAAGGTCGAAGAACGGTAGAAGAATAGAAGAAGATGGAGGCATGTTACTAAACTGAGGTGGCCACATGCTTGAAATGATGTTGATGGTGATGGTGGTGAAGATTAGTAAAATGATAGTTGATTAAACCCATATCTAATTTATTTTATTAACAATAGGCTGGAGTAGTCAATTATCATTATAGGCATGTAGGTATGTATTTTGTTATCACTCATACACTCAACTAACTAAATAAATAAAAACCTTAACCCACCATTAATCACATGTTATTTGAGAGATGACTTAGCGACATAGTTGCCCATCATTTAGTTGGCTAGGGGTGGGATGCGGTCCATCTTCTAGTATCTTCTTGGCTCCCTTCCCTCCGCCGGGCAGTTGAGTCAGAGCCATGATGCGGTGAATACCAAGGTCATAACAGTAGCAATAATTAGTCTAATCGTGTGTCTATTGATCGTCATCCCGTGGATGAGTTGCGCCTAGATGTGTAGTATACAAGCTCTAAATATATCATTTGTTATGTTTTTAGTACATAGGAATTTTTTTTAAATTTGTAATGTAGAAATATTTTCTTGAAATAAAAAATTTATAAAAAAAACAAAAGAAACTGAAATAATTAAAGTAAGAACAAGTACTATCATGCGTTGTTTCATTTGGTCATCTGGCAGATGACTTGCGCCTCATGCCCAAGGCACATTTTCCTTTATAGTCATATCTCAGTTGACACGCGCTTCATGGCATTAGTACAATTTTCGCCAATTTACCGAAAATTTCCCCAAGAAAATAAAAAATGTAAACGATAGTATTAAGCATCAGTTTCATTAACTAACTAAAGCTAATTAAAACACATACAAAGAGTGTCAAAACTAATTTAAAAAAAAATTTGTAATATTTTATCTCAGGAAGCAAATATTGCAAGGTAATTTGTCAGATGGCATTCGACCAATGGTGTAAAAATACAGGTGCGCCTCATGGCGGGTTAAATTGGTGTTGACCAAGCGTTGGTATGAGATGTGGAGCAAAGAGCAATTATCTTATAACCTGTAACACATTAACAGTCAACACAGATACATAACTCAAGATCTGCTAACAAAAGTCAGTAACATTATTCTTTTTTATGGAAATGAACAATTTATACTTCTCCAAGGCCCTCAGGCGAGTGAGTCTAATTATGTCAAGAACAACAATTAGATTTGACAACGACTTATAGTTAATTGGATATGTAACAATTACCCACAAACTACACGAGATGAGATGGGGTATTTGGGTAGAGAATATGTGTACTCACTCCTACAATACTAACCAGGTATAGGTTCAGTACAGAGGGCAAATAATTCAACATTATCAATTAAGAATGAAGCGCTCAGCTTCAGATTTACAGTTCAAGATTGTTTGGTTCTTATTACAACTATGACCAACCTTTGTTGCTTAAACCAAAATATGTGATATTATAATTTAATCTATTAACTGAATTTTTAACACATTCATGTTTCTAGCTATAATTCAACTTAAATTATTTTAAACCATCATTATATGGTCCATGCCTTCTCGGAGTATAAATCAAACTCAATTTTTGGTCGGCCAAGAGTGTATACATTCTTAAGAGCCATTAGTAAGAGTATGAATGTTTTTTTGCACAAAACTATTTTTTCCATATTTTCAATGTTCTCTTTTATGATAGGATGAAATTGACCTTCCAATAAAGTCAGAACTCGAGGAAGGTTTGCAGAGTTACCAGAATCACATAAGTCAACTACCACTACTGACATTTCCCTCGGTTAAAGAAGAGTTGTATGAGTCGGTGAGTAGTTTGAGAAATATTTGAAAGAATTTTGTTATATTATAAATGTATTAGAAACATTTCAAACACAAAATATTACTTATACCTTGAGGAAATAACATACAATCATTAGTAGGTTGAGATTGAACGATGTTTTTGATTGAATTCAATGTATTGGGTTAATAGATTATTCTAAAACTATATCTCTGAAACAAAACTGATGGTTCCACTACATTTATAATTGGTTAGCTGTCTTACCTTGATAGATTACATTATGAACCTGGAAATGGTGTATATAGAGAGTGCTAGGCCCCACTGGTCTACACTTATTGGAAATATCCTATACAGAGCAACAATAAACTTTAAATATTTCTTCATCTAAAAATATTGTTCTAACTTGAATTTTTATGTTATGTATGTCACAAGATAGTAATTGTAAAATCATCCTTTTTGTAAGAAGTCTAGGATTTAAAAAATTGCCGCATTTTTGTCAATAAATGCTTTCATCTGAATTAGGCCTCCTTTTTGTATAATATGGCTAGAGACCTCCAGTCATAATATAATCTAAACATTAACAACAAAATTCTTGTTTAAACTGCAGCTGTTTTATAAGATGTCTAATTCATTCATCCGTATTGTAAAACTTCCCCAACCATTGGGAATGGTATTTTCCTTCTGCTACAGGTGTTTGTTTGACAGTGGCAAAATGGCTGCTTTATCAACAAGAATATAGTATGATTCATCTCGTGGTTTTTCTGTGGTTTCCAACACGAGTGAAAGTGTTTTATGTAATAGAGTTAATGAGTAGAATAACAAAGAAATGATTTATGTGATAGTGAACAAATCCTCCTAGAGAAAGGAGAAGTCATTGAAGAAACACTGGAACAAACTAGCATGCTGGAGTTTATGCAGGAGGTAAAAGATGCAAAAGCAGTTTTGACTGTAGGTGGGAGACGAAAGCTTATGCAATATCACTTGCCACTAAATATGTTATGAATTCTGGCGTAGAACAACATTTGATTTAGAAGCAATCAATATGTTGGAAACATGCTTCATGGTGGTATTATGGACAGCAATTAAACTATTGGAGCATTGGATGCTACTTCATGCAGTGGCAAAATATCTCTTTTTCATCGGATCATCTATATATCACCATATCATCTTTTCGTCTATGATCCCAGAATTTGACTTATTAGCTAAGGACTTCCAAACACATTTTTTGATAAACTCACCACTTAAAAAGAATTGAAGAGTATCTTAACCAATCAATATATTTCTTTAAAGATATGACAATTGCTTGGAACTACAAGATTATCAGAAAATGATCACTTCCTGACTTAAATGAATTCTTAGGTGATGGAGTGGATTTGTGTTTGAATGTGCTTCTTACAACCAACAAATGAAGGGAATGGACTCAAATGAAGCTGAAGAAATGTTTTGATGTTCAGGTTATAAAATTCAGCTTCACATTTTCTTCAAAAGGAATATGTCATACAAATGCACCAAACGTTCAGCATAAAATATTATAGAAAAGGTCACCATAAAACTCCCTCCTACAAATTAATGTCACACCCTAGATGACAGTAGTTGTTCTAAAATTAAACAAGGGACCACTGGACACTAAAAGCGTCGAAGAAATGGGATAAAAGAAGGATAAAAACTAGTTTCCACCAAACTAAATTCCCAGTGTTAAATTCTTCATTCACAGGGACAGTATCAGACAAACCATTTCACCACGAAAGGCGGTAGCTGCTAAAGTGCCATTCGGGAGGACAGGGCTTCCAGAAGTGTATTTATAAGCCACTAAACAATCATTCTGCACAACGAGATGTGCTTGCCACTAACGTGAACTCAAGTTGAATTTAAAGTGTTAGGTGACTTGGTAGTTTAGGGGTAAGGTGTCAGACTTCTATGCTGAGGGTTCAATCCCCGGTCTCGGCACAGATTTATCTGATTGCCAAACTTTTCTTTCACCTCTGACAAGACGTGTATTAATCACAACTTGTGAATGTGAGGAATGCCAGGCCTCCACCGTGGTTCTGATCCCACGTTAAACTGTAGGGCCTCTATTTCAACTTGCAATCACCCTACCATTACACATTAGCGTAAGTGTGTATAACCCGAACGAGTAGTAAGACGCGGTGCTAATAATAATAATTTAAAGTGTTATTTAAGTCTGATGTATGTCAATAAATAACAATGATGCTATTAACACTTAGTGGATTGGATAGTTAGATTAATTACCCTTTTGAGTTTGCTGTCTCTGATTTTAGTATAAACTATTTTTATGATAAATTTGATTAATTTATTTGAACATACTGATTTGTTTTTTTATTTCAGTTTAATGAACCATTTTTATTGATGAACAAACCAAGTTCTTACAAACGTCAATAATTGTGTATAATTTCTTAAGAATCCTTCTTAATTTTCACAATCTCATTTTGCTTTGACCTTCTTTTGAATATCTTCTTTACATGTCTTTCTTAACATATGTAAAAAAAACTCAAATTTTAACTTGGTTACGGTATTTAGACGTTTAGCTATTATCATCATTTATTTTGTACAAATTACTTTTTGATTTCTAGTTTTCCAATGTCTAGATTTTTTGTTTTTATGATTTTATAAAGCTTTCTACTTTTAAAAAAATGTTTCTTTTCTTTTTACAGCCCCTGGCTAATTTTATAGCCCACACGTCAGAAATTGTGAAAAATACCAC